>JAODAL010007824.1:0-122288 GCA_025379985.1 Phyllomedusa bahiana | reverse complement strand
ATGTTTCTAACACAACAAATACACTACCATTCCTCACCACGAAAGCAGAAATCACTCTGTTCAATTTGATCCAAGTCCTGTTCAGTCTCTTCACCGAAATGGCCCTGTGCCAAGTCCTCTTAGGGACCATCTCAGACCACACCGTGATCATCGCTGGAAAAGGGGACCAAAGGCGTAACAAATCAAAGCAGATATCCCGCATCAATTCCCTAATGTTTCGGGAACCTAAATCATCCCCCCCCCCACATGAAGGAACAAAATGTCGTAGGGCAAATGCAACCGTGCAAAGCAATGAAATGAGGGCAGCACATTCCACCACACCAACCCTCTCAAACCTAACCACCGAATCACTGAAAAATCACGCAAAACATCCAGCGGTCTTCCACTCATTCGCATGTTCAGCACCCCAATGGACATAGGAATGACCCAAGATCCACACCAGGCACGTGATCGCAATAAAAGAAGGAGGACGACAAAAACTTAACATACAAAGAATCAAACAAGGCAAAGGAAAAAACTTCCTGACCTACTGTCCTCAAACAACCTCATTCCCTACGGACCCACATACCTTCCAATCCTTAACTATATACCACCACCCAGGGTTAAATGGGGATGGATGTAAAGGCGATAACAATCAGATTCACCTATCCTTTGAACTGCCTGAGCGCCAAAGCTGTGCTCTAGTGTTCCTGTGCCTGTGCTTCAAGGTTCCCATTCCAGTTATACCTATACCCCAGTGTTTTTGTGCTTCCAGTATCTCCAGCCTCTATATCTCCAGTCTCCAGAGTTCACATGCTTGCTGTACCCAGGCTTCAATTTTCCCATATTTTGAGCCTCTATGTCTCCAGTATTGAGTATTCCTGTGTCTCCAGGGTCCCTTTCTCTAGGGACAGATATTTCGGCCTGCAGTTTTCATGGCTTGCAGCCTCCAGGGCCAGCTACTTTTGCCTGTAGTCTTCAATCTCTAAAAACGTTCACTTTCCTAAATTTGAGGGTTTGTCCTCTCAATCTGCCATCTACACTTTGTTTAGCCCAGAAGACAAAGTCCAATAATACGGTCTGATGGTCTTAATGAATCTAAATTAAAATAAAATGCATTTTAAAGGGAATTAAAAATTACTAAAAAAGATTTGTCTATATACAGCATGCAAAGGAGGAGAATTATCAGTGTCTTGTGCACATAACCTCTGCTTTAGAGAAACCTGATTTGAGGGTTTCTGTGGTCACTACTGTTCTGAATGAATAGGTGACAAATTCCAGCCAAAAGATTGGCACGCATGGACATCTTTTAAAAACTGAAATTTTGCAAGTGGAGTGGAATCCTGATGTATGAGAAATGTGAACCAGCTGGACGAGAGCGACTGAAATATAAAGCCTATTGCATTGTTCATAAAGGGCTTTTAACTAGCTGCAATGGAATTTAAAGGGGTTTTATCATTACACGCTTTCGCAGATTTGTGCTGTTGATCTCTGTTACAGCTTCAAATCCAAGGGCGAGTCTCTCCTCTCAGTAGGCAGGTCTCTCCTACCAGGAGGCGAGTCTACCCTCACTGAAGAGTTGTGACATCATCATTCTGTGTGAAGCAGGGGAAGGGAAAGGTTGTCATAGCTCCTGCAATGTTCTCCTGCCTGCAGAGCTCCCAGCTCCATCCCAGGCTGCACAAGCTCCTTGTAAGCAGAACACTTGCACTGCTGTAACCAGAACCCCTCTATTGGTATAAGCAGTTATATATACAGCCTGAAATGAGCTATAATACAAAAAATTCAAGAGTTCTGTTCTTATAGATCATCAAATATTGAGATATATGAGAGAAATGGACCCTGCTCCCCCCTCTGTTATCAGGCAGGCGGTAGAGGTGGGAGGTATAAGGGTATAGGGCTGTGTTATATGGGGGGAGAGTAAATCTAACAGCCAGAGACCTAGTAATTGCCCAGATCCTTCACCTGAGCAGAGAGAAGCTCACATAGCCTTTATTACAGATACATCCTGCATAGAGAGCTGAGGCACTTAGTTTCACTTTTGTTTTCCACAGCTCAGAGGGGAGTAAGCACAGAGTGCAGGCAGCAAATCACAGCAAAGGGGCCGTTTCCTGTCCGAAAGTGTGTCTGAACAGGCTGAATGACATATCAGGCTGCAATTTTAGGTGTGGAACACAGTTTAGCTTATATCTGCTGTTCTAAATGATTTAGGTAATGCAAACCAATTGCAAAAGTGCTTATTTTTACTGTCCCCATCATTAGAGATATGATCTTTGTAGCGAGGAAACCCGTTTAAGTAGCATGGCTAAAATGGTGTTCTTAGACTGATGAATGCACAAAGATCCATTGCTTTGATTTCCAAACCAATTTCAGCAAGTACTGACAAATGCCTATGAAAATCTTCATTATATCTCCACCAACCAGAGCCACCATAGGATTTGTATTTGTTATAAATATTGTTCACATAGACAAAAAGTTGCAAACTAATTCAGAATGTAGCTTCCCCGTAACAAATCAAATCTGTACCCAGTTATTCATTGTATTTCCAGTCATAGGTTTATGATCATACTTGTTTTCCTACCTTTATCAACAGTATGTTTATCCAGATTTTAGTATTTTTATGCATTGACTGGATCATATTAGATAAGACCACAGTGCATTGATACCTTAGAAGTATTAACTCCGAAGGTATGCTGGCAGGGCCGTCTTTCCCATTGGGCCAGGTAGGCGCTTGCCCGGGGGCCCCCCACCCTTGGGGGGCCCCCCCCGGGCACCCGCCTCCCCGTGCCCAGTGGAGGAAAGCCCTGCGGGGGGTCCCGGGCAGGCGCACTCTGCAGGAGGCCGCCGGCCCGCCGCGCCCTTTAAAAGCAGCGCAGGAATGATACATACCCCCTGCCCCGTGTATTTCCTCGGCCGGCAGCCCCGAGGCCCGGCCCCGGGGAAAATAGGGGACAACGTCCGGGTAGGCGGGCGTATGATTCCGCCGCTCACGCCGGAAACAAGCTCCCGGGGCGGCCCAAAGCGGGAGCGCGGAGGGGAAAAATAACGGGTTTTTAAATTTTTTTTTTCATCTCAGGGGCACTGGCTACGGGGGGCTACGGGGGACATGGCTACAGAGGGTATGGGGGGCTAAGGGGGGTACGGGGGACACGGCTATGGGGGAACTGGTACAGGGGCTACGGGGGACACTGGCTACAGAGGGCTACGGGGGGTCAGGGGACAGGGCCTAAGAGGGCTACAGGGACACTGGTTTTACGGGGGGGCTACGGGGGGCTATAGGGGACACTGGTACAGGGGGCTACGGGGGACACGGCTACAGGGGGCTACAGGAGGCTAAAGGGGACACGGGCTACAGAGGGCTACAGGGGGCTAAGGGGACACGGCTACGGGGGGGCTATAGGGGACACGGGGTACAGGGGGTACAGGAGAACTGGCACAGGGGGTACGGGGGACTGGCAAGGGGGGGGGGCTACGGGGGACATGGCTACGGGGGTAAGGGGACACGGCTACAGGGGCAAGGGTAAGGGGAAAGGGGGCACGGGCAAGGGCTACGGGGAAGGGCAAGGGGAACTGGCTCAGGGGGCACGGGGGACACGGGCACGGGGGGCACTGGTACGGGGGGACAGGGGCACTGGTACAGGGGAACTGGCTACAGGGGGCTACAGGAGCAACTGGCTAAAGGGGACATGGCACGGGGGGTACAGGAGAACGGGCACGGGGGGACAGGGCTACAGGGGGTACAGGACAACTGGTACAGGGGACAGGCTACAGGGGGCACGGAGCAATGGCTACAGGGGGTACGGGAAAAAAGGCAAAAGGGGCCAGGGTACGGGGCCCACGGACTCCAGGGGACGGGGGCCCACGGGCTACAGGGGGCTACGGGGCACTGGCTGGGGGGGCTACAGGGGCCACTGGCTACGGGGGCAAAGGGGCCATGGCTACGGGGGGCCCTATAGGGGGCTACAGGGGGTCAGGGGAAAAAGGCTATGGGGGACATGGTACGGGGGTACAGGGGACACTGGTACGGGGGGCTAGGGGGGCTACAGGGGACAGGGCCCCACAGAGGGTACAGGGGGTACAGGGGAAAATGGCTACGAGGCTACGGGGGCTTGGGGGCACTGGTACGGGGGTATAGGGGACAGGTACGGGGCTAAGGAGCAATGGCTACAGGGGGCTCAGGGGGGTACAGGGGAAGGCTACGGGGGGGAAAGGGGAAGGGCTACAGGGGGCTACGGGGGAACACTGGCTCAGGGGCAAGGGCACGGGGGCAAGGCCCCTTACAGGAGAAAGGGGGCTACAGGGGAACTGGCTAGGGGGAAATGGCTACAGGGGGTACAGGGGACAGGGGGCTACAGGGGCACGGCTAAAGGGGCTACAGGGGACATGGCTACGGGGACATGGCTCAGGGGGTACAGGAGAACTGTACAGGGGACACTGGCCCCCAGGGGGCTACAGGAGCAACTGGCTACGGGACACTGGCAAAGGGGGGGGTCAGGAGCAACTCTACGGGGGGCTACAGGAGAACGGCACAGGGCCACGGGAAAGGGGGCCACGGACTACGGGGGTCGGGGGGCCAGGGTACAGGGGGCTACAGGGGCCACGGCTACAGGGGCAAAAGGGGGCCCCTGGCTACAGGGGGCTACAGGGGACCTGGCACAGGGGGCTCGGGGGACACTGGCTACGGGGGCTACGGAAAATGGTAAGGGGGGGACATGGACAGGGGGGACATGGATACAGGGGGGACAGGGATACAGGGGTACAGGGGGGCCACTGGCAAAAGGGGGGGCCCACTGGCTCAGGGGGGAATGGCTACGGGGGGGGACACGGGCTACGGGGCTACAGGGGACACTGGCTTCAGGGGGCTACAGAGGACACTGGTAAGTTGGCTAGGGGGGCCCATGGAAAACCCGGGGACAGGGCTACGGGGGGTTTTTTAAAAAAGGGGGGGTATATACAAACAGGGGGCTTATAAAGGGGCATACAAAAAGGGGCTGTATAAAGGAAGTATTTAAGGGGGCTATGTAAAGGGGCATATACTTAGGGGGTATATACGGGGGGATATTCTTCTGGGACCATAAGTTATAAGGGGGCTATATAAAAGGGGCCCATACACTTAGGGGGGCGAAACCTCCTACGGGGCAGCATAGTATACAAAGACTGTATACCTATCATGGGGTTTACATATCCCTACCAAGGGTGGGAAAACAACTACCATTTTTTTAAATGGGGTGTCCTAAACAATGGGGGAAAAGGTTTCTAAAAAGTTTGGGGGTTCATTCTGCAGGACGAGTTGCAGCCGGAAGAAGTGTCATGGTGGTCTGACAAAGAAGGGGATAAAGAACGTTTAAAAGGAACGAAGATCGACAGGATTCTCCGGTGGCCCTGGTGCAGGGGTTACTTTTTTCATATTTCCCCCCCATGCTTGAAACTCTGCTGTAAGGTGACCAGGCTTGATGGGGGTGTTGTAGGTCAAAATTTTGTTAGCAGAATTCTAATATTTGTTCTGTGAGTAGTTGTGTTTTTTTTGTTTTTTTTTTGGGGGAGGGGTTTGGGGGGGCCCCGTCACAGCTTGCCCAGGGGCCCAAAGTGCTGTAAAACGGCCCCTGTTTGGCGAATGAAGTAGTGCTATCTTTTGCTTAGCTATGAGTGTCTGAGTGGTGTTAGGGAAGTAGGGATTTTAATGCTGCAACATTTCCCACCTCACTATTTTCCATACCCCAAGCTGTAGTTCAAGGGAAATAAGCCTTTGGGGTCAGGTGATGTTTCTGGTTTGTTTTTTTTTGTACTTTTTAAAAATTTTGTTGAGTAAAGTTTGCAGGGCATCGGGGGGCCTTGGCCCCGGCCTTGGGGAATGATCCCCGTTGTGGGGGGAAGGGCTGGTAAGGAAAATGACAAAAATCACTCCCCCTCCCCCCATCTTCACCCAAAATTTTAAAAAGTTATTGCAGGGTTAGGATTCACCTAAACTACCCCAATTTCTCAAACATGTCATTGAAGGGGGCACTAAAAAAAATGTTCCTCAAAAAGGGTTCTCAGGATTTGGTAGGGTTCAAAGGCCCCTATCATCAATTTCAAGGGTTTCGCACAGTCATTTAAGACCCAGGAATGTGCTAGGGAAAGGGGTGGAGTTGGGTTTAAAAGATGGAGAGTCCAGCGGAATTAGGATTTATAAGAAATTTCAGATTAAAATGTATGTCCCACACACCTCTTTTTTTTAAATTTTTTAAAAATGTTCCCCCAAAACATAGCTGTCCTTAACGTGTTTGTAGGGGCCCCGGGCTGTGAAAATTGAAACTGGTACCCGAACGGGGCAGCAAACCCAAAGTTTTTGGGACCAATTGTAATTTGAAACCCACCAGTTCGAGGTACGGGGGACGAACCTCGTATTGCCCTGCCGCGATATGGTCCTTTGGTCCAAAACTAGGAAAAAAGGGCCTGGAAGGAAAGGAACTGTGACCGTCCCCGGGGGGACAAAAGGGGGAAAAGGTGTAAGGGATTCCTCTTTTTAAAAAAGAGAGCCCACCAGGCCCAAAGTTGCCTTTATTGGATGAAGTACATGCACCAGCATTCTAGGAGCATCCGCAAAGGACTAGTAGGCCACATTCACCCCCATGGGTGCCCAGCACAAGGAGAACCAGAGATAAATAGACACATCTTGCTGCCTCTTTTATCTGTACACATACTCTATTATATTTGCACCATTGACCAATATATTTATAGCTGTATCCCTGTGTATGTATTGCTGTCTAGTTCGGTCACAAGGCGATTAAATATTTAAACTTTCTTCCTGAGCTGGTCTGTTGTCTTGATCGCCCGATCCCACGTGTCCGTTTTCTCAGTCTCTAATATATCGCTACGCAAGGCAGGTTCCTGGCCTGTAATGTACCAGGCTTATAGCTAACGAGGAACTTGTGGCAGTCTACCTGGCTGGTGCGGGTAAACAGATCTCTCACAGCCATTCAGGATTGTGGGCGAGTAGGGTATCCTCTCGCACTCCCTGGGTCTTCCATTGCCCGTGTGGAAAGAGGGTTAACTGTTAAACTGTATCCAGCTGACCTTGCATACCCCTAAGGGAAGTGCAATGTCACGAATACACCCCAAGTCAGGCCATTGACCCTTGAATGGGCACGGTCTGCCTGAGAGGCTGTCTCACCCAGACCACATAAATGGGCTTGGGAAATTACATAGGAGTCAATTTCCCATGCCACGTCATTAGGGGGGATGTGTGACAAAAATGAGAATCTGGGAACAAATTTTTTATTCCAATTTGTTTAATTGTTTTATATATTAATATTGTGTGTGATGTATCATTTTAGAAAAACAGCAAGAGATACAGCATCCCCAAAGATGGCCAAAATTGTAAGGAATTAAAAAATCCAAATATTTATTGTTCCAGCATTAAAAGTATAGAGGACATGCAACAAAATCGAATAACTAGCATCCATACTGACGCATTTCGTAAAGATATACCTTATTCACACTATTATTATTATTATTTATTTTAGAGCGGCATTGATTCCAAAGCACTGTACATTCCAGGGGGTTACATACATAACATAAAGTCAAACAAGTACAATGATGACAATATGTGACTAACAACTGGTACAGAGGGAGAGAGGACCCTTCCTGCGAAGGCTTACAAAATACAAGGAAGGGTGAAAGAGACAGAAGGTGAAGGGCAGACATGGTTGTGGAGGGTGTAGTGAACGCGGGGTTACTATAGGTTATAGGCAATCCTGGAGAGATGGGTTTTCAGGTTACTTTTGAAGCTGGTGAAAGTGGAAGAGAGTCTGATGTGTTGGGGCAGTGAGTTCCAGAATATGGGGGAAGCATGAGAGAAATCCTGGAGACGGTTGTGTGACAAACCGACAAGAGGAGAGCAGAGCAGAAGTTCATGTGAGGAGTGGAGATTGCGTGAGGGGAGATATCTGGAGGTTAAGGCAGAGATGTATGGAGGGGAGAAGGTATGGAAAGCTTTGTAGATCATGGTTAGTAACTTGAAATTAATTCGCTGGGCAATGGGTAGCCAGTGAAGGGATTGGCAGAGGGGAGAGAGGTAGAAGAGTAGCGAGGAGAGAGGTGGATAAGATGGACAGCAGAGTTGAGAATGGTTTGAAGGGGAGCAAGAGTGCTAGACAGGAGGCCACAGAGAAGGATGTTACAGTAATCTAGGCGGGAGATGACAAGGGCATGGACCAGCAATTTTGTAGTATCAGGGTTAAGGAATGAGCGGATCCTTGAAATATTTTTCAGGTGGAGGTGAGGTTTTGGATGTGTGGTTTGAAGGACAAAGTGAAGTCAAGGGTTATCCCAAGGCTGCGAACTTGCGGGACCGGTGAGAGTCTAGAGTCATTGACTGTAATAGAGAGATCAGGTGGAGGGATGGAGTGGGATGGTGGAAAGATGATGAATTCAGTTTTCTCTACATTAAGTTTTAGGAGATGGGAGGAGAAGAAAGAGAATATGGATGATAGACAGTCTGGGATCCAGGATAGTGGAGAATTAATGTCTGGGCCGGAGATGTAAAGTTGGGTGTTGTCAGCATACAAGTGGTATTGAAAGCCATGTGATGATATGAGCTGATCCAGACCAAGGGTGTAGCTAGAGAAGAGTAAGGGACACTGGACTGACCCCTGGGGGACATCAACAGGGAGAGGTCGAGAGGAGGAGGTGGTGCGAGAGTGAGAGACATTAAATATCCGATCAGTGAGGTCCAAGTCCGTGATGCCGAGGGAGGAGAGGATTTGTAGCAGGAGGGTATGGTCGACAGTGTCAAAGGCAGAGGATCAGTCTTAGAGGAGAAGCACACAGTAGTGGTGTGAGGCTTTGGCAGTTACTAGGTCGTTGGAGACTTTGGTTAGGGCGGTTTCGGTACAGTGGTGGGGTCAGAAGCCCAATTGCAGCAGGTCAAGAAGAGAGTTAGAGGATAGATGGGAAGACAGTTGAAGGTAAACGTGTTGTTCGAGGAATTTAGAAGCAAATGGAAGCAGTGAGATGGGGCAATAGTTGGACAGAGAGGAGGGGTCAAGGGATGGTTTCTTTAGGATGGTAGCATGCTTAAAGGAGTGAGGGCTGGGATGATAACAGGACTGTAACACTATGTTACATGTCCTCTGGACTTTTAATGATGGAACAATACATTTCTGAATTTTTAAATTTCTTGAATTTTTGTCCGTCTTTGGGGATGCTAGATCTCTTACTGTTTTTCTGCATTGATTTTGTATTCTGGAGCGGCCCTCTCCTTTCCAGGACATCCACCAAGGTGGACCATTAAATACTCCAAGAGGCATGGTGAGCTGGTTGAGACGTTTGTCTCCTTTTTCTTGTGATGTATCATTTTATCTTGTCTTTTCAAGGAAATGTTGCATTGATTTCTGTGAAGGGGGTATTTAGCATGTGCAGTCCAAGTGAGTCCTTTTGTCAGCCTTGCTGATTAGCATAGATGAGTTAAGTAGGAAAGGTGGAAAGTGGAACATGATACATCACACAAAACATTCGGTGCCCTGAAAAACATGAAACATCGCACAAAACATTTATGTATACAACAATGAAACAAACCAGAATCAACGTCTGACCCCAAATTCTTAATTTTCTTAATGTCACATCCTAAAGGTTTAGATACATCCACTTAGTATCATACATATCATACATATCAGGCTTAGATACATTTCCATGGCCCATAACCGTATGAGAAACATTGTTGGGCTTAGATACACCTGCCTCCCAGTGGGTATCACACAACAGAGAACAAGTACTACTCTGGAAAATAGTATCATGCCCTATAGACCTGGTCTGCAATATGTTATTTTAGGAAATTTGAGTAAAAGTGGAGCTGGAATTGGGTACATCTATAACAGATTCCAGTGACTAAAGGGTATGTGTGACAACTACACAGGAAGTGAATTCTCTATAAGCCACGTGAGGGGGCGGAGTCTAAGGATAGGTCCACACAGCAAAGTGAAAAAGCTGTCCAAAATCCGAGGGCATTTTCACTTTGATGGACCCCGCTGCACTGCTGTTTTTTGCACAAAAATCTGTGGTCCGATTTTGGATTCCTGATGGCCTACTACATTAGGGCTGTGGGAATCCGACGTTTTTCCGGCGTTTTTTATTTTTTATTTCCCTCAGTAACAAAAAATCTGTGCTGTGTAGACTACAGCATGGATTTTCTATTGAGGGCTATAAAGCACAGGTTACAGTCAGTTTTTCAGTAGATTCAAAATACTGAATCCGCTTAAAAAACAACCAAAATCCTGTGCTGTGTAGACATAGGGCGACATGTATGAATGGGATTTACGCCTGTTTTCTGGCGTAACCTGCGCCTCACCAGCTTGAATCCGCTGTCGGACGCAGGGATGCGATGTTAGGCGCAGCGTTCGCCACTTTCGGCTGCGCCTCACAATGAAGGGCTTTGAAATGGGCGTGGTGTGGGCGCGGTGTAGGCATTCTGGGGCGGGACACGGCGCGCTCGTATATTCCGAGGCATGTACGGTCGCGAGTCGGCAAAGTGCGCCGCAGTGCAGCGCTCCCCACCTCCGACAGGCAGACCTGGTTGATTCTGGTCTAAATGCTCCGGCGGAGGCGAAGTGAAGCGAGAACGGAACATGAGAGGAAACATAGAAGATCGCAAAAGAAATCTCGGCGCTCAGCTCCGTGCGGCATGGAGTATGGTTCCAAAAAATCGCCTTTATAAACGCGTAAAACATTCACTGAAAAAGAGCTCAAACCTTCTAAAAAAAAATAAAAAAATTCACTTTCCAAAAATCTAGAACGGTGCTATATCAGGAATTAGGATCTTGGAAATTGCCGGGAAATACAGTAATTCAAATTCTGTAAGCTATTCTCATTGGTCCGGCATAAACCAGCCAATCAGAATAGGAGCGACAGTGAACCATTATAACTATGGAGAACTATTGACCAATCCCAAAAACAAAGGCGGGACAGTTTCAAATACAGTAAAAGTGCAGAAAAGAGCTGATTGGTTGAGCTAGCGGGGGCTTGGCAATCCTGGACAATCGAATAGGGCGGGCAGGGACCCCTTAAAACCTATAGAGAAAATTGGCACAAAGGCGGGACAGTTCAAATACAGTAAAATGCAGAAAAAAAGAGCTGATTGGTTGACTTTGCGGGGCTTGGCTATCTCGTCCAATCAGAGCGTGAGCTACTTCTCCATTTTAGTCTATGGCCAGATCGGGGGAATGCAATCTTGGCTCTCAGCCCCGTGCGGCATGGAGTATGAAAAAAAAAACTTTTTTATTAAGTGAAAAAAAATTATCTGAAAAAGAGCTGAAACCCTTCAAAAAAACCATACTTTAACAAAAATTTTCTAACAACGCGTTTGTGGGCCGAGCCCCCGGCGCAACATCGGGAATTCCCAATATAGAGAATTCCCCGGGAAAAATACAGAAATTTAAAAATTTCTTTAAGACCCTCTTTGGGTTTGGGCCCAAAAAACCAAACCCAAAACAGAATAGGACGACAGTAAACCCAAATTATAACCAAGGGAAAGAAGTATGGACCCAATAAAATGAAAAGGAGGGACACCCTCAAAATACATTTAAAAAAGCCGGGAAAAGAGCTAAAGGGGTTGGCCCAGGCGGCAGATATGAATCCCCCAAAACAAAATTTTATTTCTTTCAAAATTTTGAATGGAAAAAAGGGCGCAAAAAAAGGGGCCCCCCTTTTTTTGGGGAAATTTTTTTCAAAGTACTGTGTTTGGGTTTGGGGGGAGAAGAGGGGTTTCGCCCCTGCTTAGCCAATCAGGGGCAAAAGTCCCCTTTCTTAAGTTCAATAAAGGAAAAAGAAATGCAGAGCGAGCTCTGTTTGTGATTGGTTTAATTAAAAAAAGGCGCATTTAAATTTGAAAAAATGGGAAGGGGAACGACACTCTTATGGGTTTTCAAATTTCAATCTGGAATAAAACGTACTTGGCCGAAATCAAAGATAAAACCCCCCCGAATTTTGTCCCGTTCTGAATAAAAAAATGATCAAAATTGGGGGTAAAAAAAAAAAATATTAATTCAAAAAAATTCATTTGTATTTCTTTATTTTCTTTCCGCCAAGGTTTCAATAGTAGGGGTGTAAGGGAAAAAAAAAGAAAAAAAAATTGAATTTTTTTTGAAATTAATTTTTTTTTTCTTTCCCCCAAATTTTTTTGTTTCTTTTTATATAGAATCGGTACAACTTGGGGATTATTTTTTTTGTTTCGGCCTGTAAAATTTTTTTTAAATTTTTCATTAGAAAAACCCAAAAAGGGGTGTCGCTCGCTCTCCCTTTGGTTCCAAAAAACCCCGCGCCTCTTTTAACTTAGCCAATCACAAAAAGCCCTCGGGCATTTCTTTTCCCATAAAACTAATGAAAAAGTAGCCCCGCGCTCGTTTTCCCGGGGGGATAGCCAACCCCCCGTTAGCCCAAACCCAATTTCAGCTCTTTTCGCTTTTTTTACTGTTTTTTGGTTTTTGGATTGGTAAATTTATTCTCCAAGGTTTTTAAAAGGGTTTTCACGTGCTCCTATTCTAAATTGGTTGGCTTCTCCCGACCAATGAGAAGCGTTTACAGAATTTGAATTACGATTTTTTCGGAAATTTCCAATACCAAAATTTTTCCCCGGTTTAGCGCCTTTCTTGTTTTTGGAAATGATTTTATTTATGTTTTTTTTTTTAGGGGTTTGACTTTTTTTCAGATGTTTTACCCTTTATAAAGGCGATTTTTTGATTCATAACCCCATGCCCACGGACACTTTAATGATTTCCCCTGTTTTCCAACCTGTCCGAATGGGAAAATACATTTTTCGGCGCAGTCCCGCACGTGCCTAAGCCCGCCTGGCCCACATACGGGCGGGGCCGGCGGATTTTACACCGCAGTATACGCGCCAAGGTCCACATAATCAGGGGCAAATTTTGCCGGAAATCGCCCAAACGTGGTTTTGACGTGGCAGATTCAACATTTTGCCCAAGTCTTAGAACTTCCCGGTTTCTGCCCGAGCCCCCCGCAAGGCAGGATGGCTTCGCACGGGAGACTCCAAGGTCACTACCCCGTGTACTCTTGTGGGTTCAGTGGGGGGCAGCATGGTACAAAAATTTGGGGTCAAACGAAATTGGGGAGGAAAGAAAGGTCAGGGCAGGTAGCAGGCAATGAGGTCAGAATACACAGGCAAAAAGGTTTGGTATGCAGAATAACAAGGAAAGCAACTCTCTCACTTAACAGCACCTAGGAACACCAACAGATTGAGCAGGAAGTGCTACAAGATATATGGTCATCACCTGATGATTATCTAGTCACTGGCGCTCTGGCCCTTTAGATTTCACAGAGCCGGTCAAAACGCTCAAACAGGGTGCGTGCACACCAGCACAGAACGGAGGACCGCGGAGGACCACAGAACCCTCCCTCCCCCCGTTATTCTTCCCTCCCAGAAAACCAAAAATTTTCCAAATTAAATTGGGCTTCATTTTTTGTTCTCTGGCTCCCAGGATCTCTCCTCAGGCCCAAACCCCTTCAAGTCAATAAGGAAATATAATTTCCTCCTTTTATTCTGGGTAAATCTCCTTTTTCCTCAAAAGATTTACAGCTCAACTTGATGAAGTATAGAGTCATTTTTTTTGGGAGAAGCGGATAAGGACCAGCAGTATAAGGAGTGAGATATGGAGGGAGTAAGGGATGCGCGTTGGTGGATGCAGGCGGAGCTTGTGGGCCAAAGGGTTGATGGACCTCAAATAGACCCAGGAAGCGTGGATCCAGCTTTAGGCCAGGGATTAGAGATGGGCAAATCGATTCTAATGAAGTGGAATTCGTTTAGAATTCCAGGAAAACGTTGATTCTGTACGAAGGTGAAGTTTATGGTACTTTGCGGGAACAAATCGTTTTTTTTCCTAAAATGGCCGTGAGCACACGGCGTGACATGGGGCGGAACTCGGGGGGGGAAAAATGGCCAACCTAAAAGGTATTGCAGACATGAACCCAATCGCAAACCCACCCGGGCTTCTGTGATGTAAACCAAGAACTATAAATAGGGAAAGGGGCCGGGTTAAATTTCACCTTGTCGTGGTCTCCGGGCAATAAGCATTTGGTTGCTGCAGCACAAATTTTCCCCCCACTCTTTACAAAAAAAAACCCCGTTTTTTTTTGGTCGGGGGGAAAGCCCTTTCACAAGGGGGGGTGTAATCCCCACTTGTTCCTAAACCCAAGCAATATTTTTTTGGGGGATTTTGGGGGGGGTTCTTCCCTTTAAAGTCCGGGGGGGGTTGTAATTCCCCTTTTGCCCCAAAACAATTGAATTTTCCAACGGGGGTTTACGGGGGGGTTTAAGAGGGAATTTTTTTAAAGGCCAAGGGCTAAATTTTATCCCCTTTTTTGTTTTGGGTGGGGAATTTTATCAAAACGGGTGTTGTGTTTTTTTTTCAAGGCCCCCAATAAAAAAAACCTCTTCCTTTTTTTATTCCCCCTGTGTGGGGGAATTTAAAAAAAAAACCCAAGGGTTAATTTACCTTTGTTTTGGGGGTAATTAGGAGTAATACAGGGTGTGTTTTTTATCTTTATACAGACTTCTTTATTAAACGGGAGTCGGTTGTATTATATTGAAATTTTTGATAAACAGTATGTAACGAGAGGGGGCCCGGGCCTTCACTGGCAAGTGGCAGTGTCCCAAATGTTCCGGGAAACGGGCCCCAGGCCCACAGCACTTTTAAGGGAGGGCCCGAAAGCAGGGGGGGATGGGTGGGGCCGGGAGAAAAACCCCATTTTCATTAGCGGCCGTGGGTTGTTTCCCAAAGGGGCCAACGTTCTTGTTTGGGTTGACGGGTTATAGACTTCCCCCCAAAATGCCCTTTCGACCCCCCACCCAAAGAGTGGGGGGGTTTTCGTAAAACAAAACCCCTTTATTTGGCGGGGGCCCCGGGAGCAGGTCGGGGGCCCCCCACTTTTCCCCCAACCCCCTCGCCCTTTTAAAAGGCCTTCACCCAGAAACACTTTGTATTTTGGGTTCTGCCCCATAGGGCAGCGAGGACGAACTATTTGAGACAGTCAAAAGCTACTTTTGAAGCGAAAAAGGTGGGGCAGACTTTTCGCTGCTTCTGCAGAAAGGGCGGGCAAGTATAAAAGGAGAGTGGCATGGGGGGTTATGTTGTGAGGGGCCCGGGTCTGCATACCGAAACGCTGAGGAGGAAAAGCATGCCCGGGCAAACCCCCAAATGATAAAGATGTAGCCGATCGTATTTTGGACCCGGTTGAAGCAAGGCTTAATCTTTAAACCGTCTGAGAAGAGGGTGTCAGCTTGCGTGTCAGGAAAGTGGCGCAGCCAGAAAAATCAGTAGTGTGGCAGCAGTGCGGGGGTCGGGGAACCCAAACGGCCAAAAGGGTAGACCCCCCGCTTTGCAGGTCCAAAAAATTTGCAGCACGGGGCTCCCCCGAGGCAGCCTGCGGAAAAGTAGCTTCGTGGGGAGCTTTTGGCGGTAAAACCACCTACTCGGTGGGGGCCCCCAAACCTTTTCCCCCCCCAAGGCACCCGGAGGACCGAACTGTTTATAGGGTAAATCCCGGGGGGAAGATATCGTTGGCCCCACCACGGCTTTTGCGCAATCATCACCCCGGTCACCATCCGGTCCGGGGAAAAACCCGTGTCTCAAATGGGGTGATCCACCCTGTTACAGCACCGGGCCCCCCAGTGGCACGCTTCCCATTTCAGGCAGTCAAGGCTCCCAACCACTTTCTCCCGGAGGGATTGTTTTTTTTTCCCCCATTTTTAAACCGGTCCAGATGCTCCTTCCCCTTTGGGGCCCCCAACTCATGGCGCCGAAGTTGTTTAAACCGAGGCTTTTGGGCCAAAGAGACAGCAGTATCCCGCCCAACCTTTTAAGGTGCAAAAGCGACCGTGTTTCCCTTCCAAGTTTTTTGGTAATGCCCCCCCCCCCCCTTTTCCAAGTGGGGGGACTCTGCACCGTTCAGAGAACTTAATGGCTTGTGCCAAAGCCGAGGTGGATAGCCCCCCAACCGTAATTTTTTTCCCAAAAGGGGGCAAAAAACCACCCGCAAAAATATGACCCTATCGGTGTCTTCCAAGGGGCACACAGCGGGGGACATTTGGGAGCTTGTAACTTTTGGTTGGGGGGGAAAGTCCGCCCTTTTAACAGCTCAGGGGTTTAATGTGCCTCCTCCCCAACCCACCCCCAACAACTTGGCCCAAGAGATCCCCGGTTTTCCCCTTCCTCCCCAACGTTGTAAAAATGTGTTTGCCCCAATGCCCCGTTTCCCCTCCTCCCCCCTTTACCCACCTCAACCCCCACAACTCTAAGTGATGCCCCAAATTTATACATTGTGCGGGGCACAGCGGTGTCACAAAGTTTTTACTTTGGGTTTTCCCTTGGCGAACAATGTCCCCACGGGGGGGGGAACGGGCCCCCACGTCATGCAAAAACAAAACCCAATGGGGGGCCTTTCTCCACAACTGCAAACCCGGGGAAACCATGGTCCCAAACAAGGGAAAGGGAACATGGTGCCACCTGCCCGGGAGGGCTGACCATGGGGCCCGGGAAATGACGAAACCATGTTCAATTGGTTGGCAAACGGTTCCTAAAAGTTTTCCCACCCATCTGCAAGTCTTTTTAAAAAAAGGCCAAAAAACTGTGCATGCACTTTACCCCATTCCTTAAAAAAGCACCCCCTTTCCTTGAGCGGAAAGTGGGCAGAGCGGGCCCCCCCTTAAACATACCCTAAAATCGTTTTTTCCAACTTTGGAATTCCACCCTTTTCATATTTTTGGACCCGACTGTATGAACAGAGAAAGGCCTTAATAAATTTTTTGATGATCCAAGCAAACAGGGGGAAAACTCCCCCTGTGCAATTTTTGATGTAGCCAGTGGGCAGGCCCATGTTTGAAAAATTTGCTCGGGGGCCCTTTAAAAGGGGGGGCCACATTTTTGTCAGCCCGCCGGACAAACGGGATGAAAACGTCATTCCATGTTTCATGCCCTAAAAACCAGTTGCGGGGAAAAATCTGTCGGGGGTGGGGGGATGTGGCGTGGTGACCCATCTCAGGGGCCCCCTGGGGCCCGGTGGGTGCTAAACCTGGGGGAGAAGGGGGGGAAAAACCAATTGGAGCACAAGCAGTTTTATTTTTAAATAAAGTTTTTTTTCCCTATCGGGCCCGACAGGAGAGGGGGATCAGGACCCCCGAAGGAGTTTAGGGGGGAGATGGGGAAAAACGAGGCAAAGACCCAGACCACCTGGAAAGTTTACATTTGGAGTTTGGGGGCCCGGGGTTGGGTTTTCCTCAGAGTCATTTGCGCAGATGGCCACCTGCATGTGATTTCCGGGGCTATGGGACGGGCCAAAATAGTCACCACCCCGGCAGAGGGATGTTCTGGTTTCTCCACTCTTTTTAAAAACCCCCCGCTTCGGCCCCCAAAATGGGGCCTTTTTACCCACCTGTTTGGAGGGAGGAAAAAACTCAAGTACTAATAGGGGAAATCCTATGTAGATTTTGGTTGCTGCCTACCCTGCGCCATCACCATCCCTCTGAAGGTCGCCCCCCGGGGGGTTCCTAAAATTGGCCACGTACCACCCCCAGGCTGCTTTGGGGGGGTTGGGGGTAGGGCAAAAAAGCTCCATCAGCACACCAAAAGTCTGGAGTCATTGTTGGCAGTTTCCCTTCACCCGCCTCGTGAGGAGATTTCTCCCCCAGCGCCCCAACCTGGGCAGCCCCCTGGGCCAAATTGGACAGAATTTCTGCCACCCCACAAAAGAAGAATGCTGGATTTAACCCCGGCCGGGCCAAACTGGATTTTGTGGCTGAAAAGGGCCAATTTTCCCACGAAGAAAGGCCCTTTTCTTTCCAGAAAGGTGGCATCAACGGGTTTTCATGCTGCGGGGGAAATATTTACCCCAAGGAAAAACACCTTGCCCACACGAATTTTGGAGGGGACTCCCCTTTTGTCAAGATGACTCGGGGTTTGGAAACTTTCCAGGATTTCCACACCCCAATTTTCCCCTTTTTTGGAAATTAAAATTAAGATCAGCCATGACTCCTCACCCAAAATTTTGAAAAATTAGTCTGGAGCCCTTTGGGCCCTCCTTACCCTACTATTCTGATTTGCCCCCTCGCCTGAAAAACCACAGCCTGCCAGCTGCTCCATTACCACCCCCCAAATTTTTACCGGGGACTGATATTCCCCACCCCCCCTCCCCCTCTTCACCCCCCATTTTTGTAGATTTTCTGATGCCCCCCCTCCCCCCCCCACACGGGGTTTTCCTTTGGGTGCCCCCTTGTGGCCAAATCATGTTGCGGGCCCACCCCAAAATTTGTATTGGGGCCCCTTTTTCCAACCTCATGTTCCCGTGCTTTTCCCCCAAAGCTGTTCACCCCCACGTGTTTTGCCTTTCCTGGGGCCTAAGGGGTTTTTTGCTGCCACCTCCCTTACGGTGATTGTCCCAAACTCTGTGGCCTACTGTTTTTGCTGCCCAACCCCCCATAACTTTTGTAAATTTTCCCACCCCTTGTGGCCTACTAAATTTTGTTTGCCCCCTTCCATACTGTGTGATTGGGGCCACTCTGTGGCCCTACTAAAATTCTGTCCCAACTGACCACTGCCTCAACAAAACCCCTGTTGTTTTCCAAATTCCTGTGCCCACACCCCCAAACCACTCTATGTTTTGGGGCCACTATGTTTGGGTTTTTCCCCCCCCTTTCTTTTAATCTTTCAGAAGGAATAAAAAGGGAAAGGGAAATTTTGTTGATGTTTAGGTAGCCAAAAAAGCAGGAGGGGTAACAGAACCAGAAGACTGAAAATACCCCCATTTACTAGCCCATCTCTGTTTTGGATCAACCCCCTGTTTGTTTTTGGTTTTTAGCAATCCGATGGTTATTGACCCATTGAAAGCGGACACTGACGGATGAAAAGGAAGGGAAAATTAAACCTGCCCGTAAAGCAAAATTACTGCCAACCCCCTTCCATTCTTTCGGGGGGAGGGGCTTTTTTTTTTTTTTTTCCCATGTACCCAGCGTTTAACAGAGCATATTCTGTCATAATCTGTGGAATCATCTGTTTGTCGGTGTAAAAGGAGTGCCTCTTTGACGCTTTTATTTGGGATCGGGCCCCTCGGGTTTTGGTTTCTTTCCAGCGCGGAAAATTACCTTGTCAGGTTGCGTTCCCCCTTCAGTTATTTGGCCCATTTTTCCCCCCTTTGAAAACTCCCAAAGGAAAAGGTAAAGGTTTTGGAACGATTTAAGAGCGGCGGGGGGCTGTCATTGCGTGTCCCCACTAAAACACAGCATTTTAGAAGCCCAAAACCCCCCGTCCCTATGCATTTTTTGGAGCAGGCAAAATGTTCTACAACATCCAAACAGGTCTAAAACCCAAAGGTTTTAGTTTTTTTTTAAACGCGTTCGACCGCAAATAAATTTGGGTTAAAACTTTTTTTTGGGGGGGAATTGGTGAATCAATTTTTTTGAGAAATTCGCCCGTCTCTACTGGAAATCTTCAGATGGACATATTTTTCAGATAACAAGATCTTATTTCCTGGGGAGAAGATGGGAAGCCTTGTCTTTAGGTATTTTTCCCAATGCACTTTTTTTTTGGGTCTTTTTTTTCAGTTTTTCTTTTTCGAAATGTGAAAAAACAAGTGAAAACAACCCCAAAGACTTTAATGGTAAAAACATTTGTAGTCCCCCAAAAAATTTTTTTTTCTGCTCATTTTGCTCCCATCGTTTTTTTTGGGAAAAATGTTGCAAAAAAAAAAATTTCCCGAAGGGCAGAAAAATTTATAGGAAGTCTATGTAAACTGCCAGACGTTTTTTTGAAGCATTTTTTCGCACATTTTTGGAACTTTTTTTCAGAAATCCACAGCAATTAGTGCTGTGCATTTCTGAAAAAAATATGCACCAAAAATGTGCAAAAAATACGCCAAGATGCGCCAAAAATGATCGATTTTTGAGCAGTCTTTGACAGAAAAGGAAAAAAAAACTCTTTTTTTGTTAAACAGTTTTAAGTTTTGGTTTTCAGTGATTTTTTTGCCCCAATCCCCATTTAGACCTAACCTTATCTGCCTGAGACTTGGTGCACAAGGGGTCCGTTGAAGGAACCTTGCTCCTTCCCTCGGGGGGGGTGATTCTCGGCTTGGCACAACCTAGGGACAAAAACGAAGGGGAAGAGGGGTGGGATTAGACCAAAAAAAATTTTGGAGATGCTCCTGATATTCGAGTCAAGGGGGTTTGTAGAAAACTTAGCCCGGGAAATGGGCCAGTCCTCCTGGCGTTAGAAAAAAAATTGGGAGAAAGTTACAGGAATTGACCCCCTTTGACCCCTTTAAATTTGTAGGGGGGATCGGGAAAAGTCCAAATAAAAATTTTTAATCCTCATTTCCGAAACAACATGAAGAGACAGTCGATGCAGACGAAAAGTTTGCTTGAAGAAATAGGGGGCCATTTAGGGGCAGAAGGCGGCCCAAAAAAGGGGTCAAAATGTGACTTTTTTGGGAATCGATAAAGGGGCCCGAGGGCATTTTTAAAATTTGGTGTCAAATCGGTAGTAAAGTCCATAGTGATAGGGGTCGGGGGTCGGAATGGAAAAAATGGAAGCAAGTTTGGGGTTGGGATAAAGGTCTTATGCAAGCACAAGGGGGACAAAAAGGACAAAGTTTTTGATGTCTTAAAAAGATTGGGTCCCCATAGTGTTGGGAAAAAAGATTTTTGGTTTCTGGATACTGGCAACTTAGAAAAATGCCCCAAAATTGCAAATACTTTTTTCTTTAAAGCCGGACAAAACAAAGGTTTTTCCCGGGTTTTCTTTTTGGAAGTTGATGGAAATGTGGAATCAATTTTTGGGCGGAAACAAAAACTGAGAGCAGAGCCAATCTACAGTATCAAAAAAGCGAGGAGGGCACCACCTTATATTCTTTTTCCCCTGGTGTAGTGTAACTGTAAGCCGAGTACGAGGAGGTTCCCCGGGAATACAGCAAAACACGGGCAAAAAAAAAAACCCCCAAAACCAATTCCAAAAACAGTATGGTTTACAACTTTTTGGAAGTTGGGGAACAATTCCCCCAAACCCCTTGTGTACAAACTGTGCCGAGGCCCTGGCTGACCGCGCCCCCGGGATGTTTCCCGGGATGCCGATAAGTTTTGCTACCCCTGGGTTTGGAAAGGGGAACACCTTCTACCCCTTTTTTATAGTACAAAGACAGGGAAATCAGTGTGGTGCCATTCAAAGGGGTTTGGGGGAAACACAGCAGTTTAAAATTAAAACCCGCCTACCGTTTCCCAGATATAAAATTATATAATACGATTCTCCACAGGCAACCTTGTAAAAATAGCAGTGCATAGCAACCCCTCTATAAAGTTCCGAATCAGAGGGCGTACTTTTATTAAAATTAGGCCTAAAGCAAACCCCCGCCCTAACTAAGCTAACACAGGCCCCGCCAAAAAGTCCTGGGGTTTAGTTTTTTTCGGGTGCCCATGGGGGGTTGCTGCCTAAGGTGAAATCCGATATCTCAATTAGTCGCTCCCCCTCATCTCTGAGGTGTTCCCCCCGTCCGGGGGGCTTTCTTTGCCAACAGTTCTTGTTTAAAAGCCAGATTCTCCCCTCTCCGAAGCCTCACAGTTAGGTCCCAACTTTAAGAGAAAGCGGTCGATCCCGCCCACATCTGCCCCTCCGTTTTCTTTGTGTCTTCTCCTGCTGTAGCTCAAAATGGCTGCTGCCTCGTGACAGTTATCACAAGTCTCTCATTTGCATACACCAGAAAACGGAAACAGTGGCATCTTGTGGCCAAATAGTAGACTGCAACAGAATACTTTACAACTATAGATCACACATATGATTTGTATGATGAGTAAACACAGTGAGGCTGTCCCTCTATCCCACATAACAAAAAGTCCAAATGAGAGAAGAAAAGGGACCATCTAGCTTGATGAGGATTCAGTCGCTGAGCCATTTGGAGATTCTTGTGATCAGCATAAATGTTTACTGGATGAAGAATTCCTTCCAGCAAATGGTGCCATTTCTATATGGCCAGTTTGATGGCCAGCAACTCTTGGTCTCTAATAGTGTAATTTATCTCTGCAGGGGAGAAGGTCTTGGAGAAAAATCCACAAGTGATGATCTTGCTCTTGGGAGTTTTCTGTGTAAGAGTAGCCCCGGCTCCTACAGATGAGACATCCACCTCCAGGAAGAAGGGTTTTTCAGGCTCAGGATGAGACAGGATAAGAGCACAGGAGAAAGCAGACTTCAGATGAGTGAAATCCAAAGTTTGGGATTAGCGTATTAGTGTTCTAGCGTTCTTGGTAAGTGTCACTATGGGAGCCACCAAAGTGGAATAGTGAAGAATGAATTGATGGCAGTAATTAGCAAACCCCAAGAAGCGTTGGATGGCACAAAGTCCGACTGGTCTGAGACAATGTGCAATATGCTTTTCTGTCTCCCATTTTGCTGTCTTTATAATTTTTTCCTTATAGTTTTTTAGTTCCTCTTCACTGCCCTCCGTTTAAAGTAGTTTAAACACTTTCCTTTTGTTATGTATTGCCTTCTTTACATCTTTCTTGATCCACATTGTTTTTTTCCTGTTTCTAATCATTTTATTTCAGACAGTGGGCGCTTAAGATGTTTTTAAAAAGCTCTCATTTATTATCTGTTCTGTTATTTTTGAAGACCTTGTCCAAGTCAATGTGGTTTAGGGTCTCTCAGCAAAATAATGTGAAAAACACAATTACGTTACGTTCAATAAAAGTTAAAGGGTTATTTTACAGACTTCGGCAATGCTCAGTTTTTAGATAATCATAACTTAATTAAACTAACACAACAGAAAATACACCCAGATCCAGGTATGTCAATTATCTTAGAGAGGGTACATATCACTTTTTACTCTGCCCTTCACTGAGTTACAAACAATGCATTATATAGCGGATCTATTAATTTCTAGTAATGTTCACAAGTTGGGAACAGCTTTTATGTGTTCCATGAATAATTACTTTGACTGTCCAAAACTGTCCCCGGTCCCTTTCAATTGTTTTTATACTTGGTGAAGTGGCACTAGCATACAGAGTAATAAAGCATTTCGTTTAATTGCAATAACCGGTCTTCAAGTGCAACCTGAATCTAGAGGTAACTTAACCTTCTGAGCTCATCAAGAAAGTCAAGGGGCTTTCATCGAGCGGCAGGCGGCACACGGTCACCCCAGATGCGGATCCAGGTCCCCCCCAGATCCCATTCAGACCTCTTAAATCGGCGGATCACCCTCCAAGAGCCTGTCCTGATACTAGGATGTAAGCCCAAAGCAGTTCTTGGTGGCCTGTTGGATCCTCACTGGTAACAGAGCAATATAGCTTTCCCAAATTTCGAAAAAAGCCTGTGTGTGCGTCTCTTTTTTTTTTAGATGCTTCTACCGAATCCATCTGCATTACATGGGAAAGTTTCTCCAGAAGTAATCGGAAAGGAGGGGGAGTGTCATGTATCCACTTATGCAGTATTGTCTTTATACCTGTTGCCGAAACCATGTGCAAAAGCTTTCTATACCCTGGAGTACAGGGGGTCCCATGTACATTTATATGACCGAAGAGGGCCCAAAGTGGATTTTTTGGGATATAATTTGTGAGGTTGGATGTTAAAAATAAAATAACCTTATTCCAGAATGCTTGTATGATTGGGCAGCACCATAGACAGTGAAAGAGGTCTGCACCCGGTGATTTGCAGCAAAAGCAACAGTTATCCGTGAATATGCCCATTTTATAGCCTGTAGCAGGAGTAATATATGCTCTGTGGTACCGTTGGAGGGTCATCTCCCAATATCTACTGGAGGGCAAAAACTTTTTACTGTTTCTTAACTAGGGATGAGCGATTATCATCGATAAAGTTGAAATCGGCATGATTTTTAGGCTGATTGGAATTTTACGATCACGCTATATTTTAGGTGACAATCTTACAGATAATCTATTACTATCGCGCCATTTTCATCGTTTCCTGTCATGTTGTCGGCCAGCCAATCAGGTCTGAGGTATCGGGGGGTGAGGAGTATGGTACAAAAGTCACCCTTTGTGGTGTATGGATCTCATTGGCTGGAAAAAATCACATGACCCCTTTTTTTGCATAGACCAGCGTTTCCTGTTTTGCATCAGTCTTTCAGTTTTCTAAATTAGAGCAAGAGGGCTACTGCATGTCTCTCAATACAGCTCAGCTCAGAGACACAGTTCTTATCTTTATTCATACAGACAACTATGCTTTTAGCTATGAACATTAGAATATAGGTAGATTAGATAATTTCAGTTCTTATTTTGTTAGACAGAGACTTTTAAAGAAGCATCTAGCGCTGTCCAGCCGCGGAGGAGGGGGGGGGGGGCTTTGGAAAGGAGGTTGCATTTTGTGCAGCCCAGACGCTGCTTTGAACCTGCATTGAATGGCATTTTTTTTTACCACTTTTTGCCCAGCACACCTCTCACCTGAGGTGAAATTGTACGTTTTATTTTGTGCGTCCCAGTTTTTTTCAAATAGCCACGTTGTACACCAATTTTGATACAGACATTTTCTAGTAACTTTTCTTGTTTGTCATTGCTGCAAAAAACGCAATTTCTCATCCGTGTAACTTTTAAATAGCTGTATTGCACTTTGGTACGCACTAGTTTATTTCAAATAGCCCCGTTGTATGCCAATTTTGATACAGAAATTTTCTAGTAACTGTTCTCGTGTGTCATTGCTGCAAAAAACTCAATTTCTCATCCGTGTAACTTTTAAATAGCTGTATTGCACGTGGTGCGGCCCAGTTTTTTTCAAAGAGCCACCTTGTACTTAAATTTGGATACAGAAATTTTGTAGTAACTGTTGGTGTCTTTCATTGGTGCAAAAGCCACCTTTTGTTATCTGTATAACTTTTAAATAGCTGTACTGCAAGTGGTGCGGCCCATTTTTTTTGCAAAGAGCCACCTTGTACTTAAATTTGGATACAGAAATTTTGTAGTAACTGTTGGTGTATTTCATTGGTGCAAAAACCACCTTTTGTTATCCGTATAACTTTTAAATAGCTGTATTGCACATGGTGCGGCCCAGTTTTTTCAAAGAGCCACCTTGTACTTAAATTTGGATACAGAAATTTTGTAGTACTGTTGGTGTATTTCATTGGTGCAAAAACCACCTTTTTTAACTGGAAACGAATATCATGGAGATTAAACGTATAAAATACCAAAGAGATTATGAAGATTATCAAAATAAAAGAATTTATACATGGAGGAAAGAAAGAAAACCTAGATCAATCTTAAGATAAAGTTACCAAAAAAGAAGTAATAATAAGAAGAAAGTCAGTTTTTCAGATTTGGAGTACGTTCACACAGCAACATCAGACTCGGATAACTCATCACTGGAAAGGTTATCCACAGGAAGAAAAACCCAAACAAAAGAAAAAATGGATGAATGCACCCTGACAAAAAAACGGAAATCAAGGGGAGGAAGAAAGCACCACAACAACGAAAAAACAAAGAGGAACAACGAAAAAGAAATAATAAAGAATGAAAAGGACAATAATGTTATTGTATACACTCTAACTATTCTATCTAAGGACAAAATCAATATATTGAAGAAGGGACTGAATTTTTCACCAACTAGTCATTTCCATTCTTTCAACACTCTCATAGATATCAATAAATTTGTGAGATTACTCACGGTGAAGCGGTTCTTTAAAGAAAAAGAGAAAAATACAGAGACTCCTGAATATCTCAATTGGGAAGAACATGGTGCCGTACAAGAAACTACATATATGGATAATGAATTTGAAAACTTACTCTTTAGAGAGCAACAGTCTTTGCTAGCTTTAAAAGATCTTCAGAATATGGAACAGATTGAAACAACGGATGCATTTGTCAATCACGGCAGTGGAAACCCCACTTTCTACCCTTACAAGGCTCGGGTGGAACCTTTGGATTATTTCCAAACAATGATGGAAAAAGATCTAAAATTGATTAAAAATAATAAGAAAAAAAGCTATTATACCATGACTAAACAGGAGTATCAAGCTCTTAAAGAGCTTGAGAGTGACAAATATCTTGTCATTAAAAGAGCAGACAAGGGAGGATCCACTTTCGTGTGGACCAGCATTATATAAAAAATTGGTACAAAAATTTTTAAGGAGATACCAACACATCGAAAATAACGGGGGATCCCACTGGGGAAATACTTTTTAAAATGGTTAAAATCTTACAGGGGGGTAGCAATAGGAGCCATACGGGAAAAACAAATAAAAAAATTTCAAGTAAAAAACCCCCAGAACCCCCCTTTCCTGGAATTCCTAAAATCCATAAAATCATTTTTCCTCCACCTCCTCAAATTGCTCTAGTTGTAACAGTTTTAGGAGAAAAAACTAAATAAAATGGGTTGACAAACAATTACAACCCTTAGCCCAAACGGCACCCATTATCTAAAGGATAGCACTACATTTTATAAACATTTTCAAAACTTTATAGGGTCGGATGAATACACATGGCTAAGTATGGACGTTATTACCCCTAAAATTCAAACATACCTCACTTTTAAATTAAAACAGAGTAGATTTTCGGGAAAAATGAATTTCATAGAAAGAAATGAGGGTTTTTTTCTTTTGGGAAGCATAGATTTTCTCAGTTAAAATAATTTTTTCAAATATGATGACATTTTTTTTCTTAAAAAAAACGGATCCCTGTGGGAACAAGCATCCCTACACTGGCTAATTTTGTAAGGGCCCTTGGTGGGAGAAAACCCGGGTCATTACAATTACACAACCTCTTTTCTGATGGCATTGTGGGGTATGGGCGCTACTCGATGACCTTGCTTGTCTGGGGTCGCGATTGGCTCCATAACCCTTTTGTATCATATTAAACAATAATGACTGAATCTAACATTTAATTAATAAAAAAAAAACATTTCATTTTGGATACTACTTGAAGGGAGATGGCTTAAAAATACGTAAAACAACTTTATATAAAAACCCATATGGTAAAACTGTACTGATGGCAACAGCTGCCCCCCCAACAACATACTTTAGCTCCATCCCATATGGAAAAAAAAACAGAGCACATAGAATATGTACAGAAGATGATGAATACAACAAGCAGGCACAAATTACAGAAAACAGAATAAAAGAAAGGGACTATTCAGAAAAATAATTAATGAAGCAAAAAAGAAAATGCAAGGTAAAACACAGAAGACACAATTAGAAAAAAAACTGAAAATTAAAACTGCCAGCAAAGTAGCCTTCTCTACAATATATAGTTTAGAATTTAAAGCATAAAAAAAAGCTTTTTTCAAAATCTAAAATTATTTAAGACTAACCCTATTCGGCGAAACAAAAAAGGGGGTGTCCAAGGTGGAAAAACATGTAGAACATGGGAGACAAATTTTTACATTTATTGAAAGATAAATTTTTTTGCGGGGCATTAACTATAACAATAACCGGGGTAATATTTTAGACCCAAATATAAATGCTTGTTCAGTTTGTCTTTTTTTTAAAGGTCAAGGGATATGTGTAAGTAATGACGCAATGCCCCAAACCTGTATTTAAAAAGACGAATAGGCATTTTGTGACCGTGATAAAGGGCAGAACAAGCCAGAAATGCGTCGTTTTTACCACACTGTTTTCCCCATCTGCCACTTTTTGCAATAAATTATTTCTATGCAAAAGAAATCCCCGCGGACCCATTGTTCACTTTTGTTGAGGCAACTATTGCATTGAGGTTCTTTGCGGGGACCGGGATTACGGCGGCTACAGCTGTTTCATGAAGGGGGAGGTGAAGCTTTAAACCCTTTTTGGTGCAAGACGCTTAAATCGGGTGAGCTAAACTTCATCTATTTCTTTTGTGTTATTACTTAGATAGGTGTACGTAAGGTGACAAGAAATTATGGAAACGAAAGAGGGACGTGCACCACCCCCAATAATTTGCATAGATCACTCCCTCTTTATAACAAGCCATACCCTTTCACAAAATGTCACGCCCACTACACTCAACTACTGTGTAACAGCTCTGGAAGAAAGCTAATTGAGGGGTTTGGCATCTTCAAGCATTCCTTGATGTTGGATGCCTTTCAGCATCCATGAGAGCTAAGTTCCCAAACGTGTAAAAACCTAAACCATTACACTACAACCAAATTTTCCACCTTAGTTCCTATAGTGATACCAGTGTACACAGGTGCTGCAGACACATACTGTAAATTTTAAATTTCATGCAGTTTTCGTTTTAAAGGACCACAGGTGATGATTTTTTTGATCAGACCGTTCACTTTTCCTATTCTTTCCAACTGGGGCCCCCATCCCTATGGGGACCTATACTGCATATGGAGGATATTTACCTGCCTATGGGGACATATACCTGCCTATACCTGCCTATGGGGATCTATACTGCCTATGGGGACATTTAGTGCCTATAACTGACTATGGGGACCTAACTTCCAGGGGGAACTTTAATGTATGGGGGGCCTAATACCCCGTATACAATGTAAGGGACCTATGCCTGTCTATACTGACTATGGGGGACCGATGCCTGCCTACACTGATTATGGGGAACCTGTGCCTTGATCTCCAGGCACTTTTTGTTATGCTAAAAAGTGCCTTGAGATAAATTACACATGGCCACTGACATCAGAGGGCAGGAAAGTTGCAGATGAGAATCACACTGCAGCCACACGCTCCACGCAGCACCATATCCACACTGCCAGGGACAACCCACAATTCCGCATAGCCTCCGCACTCATGGACCCGTTTTTGACATGCCTGTGGTCCCCCGCTCCGTGCCCCTTACCCTTCAGCTGCACCCCGCACACCCTCCGGCTTACCGCTCACTGCCTCAAGGGGAAAATTGGGCCCGGAGTTTCTCATTGTTTCTGCTCCCTGTGGTCGCTTTTTGGCGTTCAAAAAGGCCATGGGGGCAAGGGTGATTATAAATATTTAGATCCAGGAAATCGTGTGACCCACCCCCCAGTGGGACCCCGCATTCTTTTCTTTAAAAAGCTGGATGTTCCCGTGGTTTATGGGTGTGACCCAGCTGTCCTGGATGCTGAGTAGGGTAGCCAGCCTATATGTATGTATGTATATGTGGGAATCTTTGTTTTTTTACATGTTCCCATTTGGACTACTTGGGATTCGTTGGACTACGTCGGATCAACCTTGGATCTATTTTTTTTTTTCAAAAAAAAGGTTAAGAACTTTCGGGGGGGTTTAATTAAATAAAAAAAATTTTTTTATTTTGCGTTTTTTTTTCCCTAAAAAATTTAGTGATATAATGGGAGGTGTTTACAAAGCCTTTTATTTCTTTCGCTCGGGCTTATTTTGCCACATGTTTTTTTATTTGCAAAGGCTGATACTTACCCTGTTTCACTATTACCCCAGGACCCACCGCACCAGGGTACTGGGAAGAGCGCCGGTAACCGTCAGAAGCAGACCCTCTAATGTGACAGTCCTCCTCTGGAGCGGCTGCAGGTTGGTATTTTTAGAATGGGAAGGGATCAGTTAATGGTTCTTCCCCTTTGACGGTATAGGGTGCCGCGCAGTTTTACGTTTGGGGGTTTTGGAAAATGGGAGGGACCCCAGTAGTTTTTTTTTTTGAAAATTACTTATTTAAGAAATTATGTAATGTTTACAGGATTGCCCACTTTAGGATTCTTTTAAAAAAATGATTTTTGAAAAAAATAAAAGTTTGGGGGATCCCCCACATTTTCCAACCAGCCAAGGTAAAAAAACAGCTGCAGCCTGATACTATTAGAATAGAAAGGTCCATCAATACTGGTCTCTTCCCATTCTAAAAATACCAGTCTGTAGCTGCGCCGGAAGAGGACCATCACAATGGGGGTTGCTTTCGATCTTTACGGGCTCTCCCATATCCCGGTGCATTCTATTAGGGTTTATTAAAAAACAAAAAAAACTGCTTGGGAAAAAAACCCGAAGTGCTATAATGGAAAGGTGTCTGTCAGATACCCCTATACTAACACTGAATTAAAGGGAAAAAAACTCAGACACAAATTGGAAAAAAACCTTTTATTTAAATAAACACCCCCCCGAATCATCCACTTTCATATTTTATTAAGAAATAGCCCAAAGCAAAACCCTGTATAAATTAAGAAAAAAAAAAAAATGACAGTACAAAAACCCCATCTACTGACCCACAAAGGGTCATCCCTAGGGCGGCCCTTTTTGGGGGGGCAGGGTATGGGTTCAACCTCACAATAGATTCGGGGTACACCCCACAGCCGCAGCACAATCTCCTGAGGATGGTCCTCTGCCCCCCTCAAAGAGATTGTAAGCTGTTCTCTCTACCTCTCTTCCTCCCCACCCCTCATCACCATTGTGTTATGCATCCTAGCCCAACAAAAAATTCGCCCCCCCATCCCCCCCAAAACCTCTCCATCTATTACCCCATAGCCCCTCCTCCTCCCCCTTCTTTTTCCATAACCTTCATAGAGATGTATAGGAGGGACTCCGTTACATCTCTTTTGATCCACATTGTTTTTTTTCCTGTTTCCAATAATTTTATTTCCATAAGGTATGTAACTCTTTTTGTTATTTATTGCCTAAGAAATAAAAAGAAAGCTTTTAAGCTCCTTAAACAGAAGGGCAGTGAGGAGGCACAAAAAACTACAAGGAAAAAAATAAAATTTTAAAATAAGAAAAACATCAAAGCGGGAAACGAAAGAAAAATGCCACAAAAAGAAAAAACAAAAACCCCCAAATATTTTTTAACAAATTTAAAAGGCATGTTCACCGGTTTTAATTGCGGGACGTAGTTCACCCCGCAATTACGGCTGTGTACGGGGCATAGCGCACAAGGGGGGGGCGCGCCACCAACCCATAGACTATCATTACCTGCAGCGCGTATTCGCCGCTAGTACTTGACATGTCACTTATTTAAAACCCGCTGGGTGTTTCTGCGGGCGGGAAGAGGAAGAATCCAATTTTCTCTATGAGAACTGTGGATTACCGTAATGAGGGGGACCGGGGGCGTCGCTAGGTAGTTTTTTCGGGGCACAACCCCCGGGACCAGACTCCCTGTGCCCCATCTCAAAAACGCCCGGTTCCAGGTCATACGTGCCCTGTAGAGCCACAAGTATTGCACTGTCTGTGCGCCCCCCTGACACTCTAAAATTTCAACAGCACAGCATTGCGGGCAGCGAGGGGAGGGCATGCCGGGATACGGGAGCTGGGGGAGGGGGGGGGGGGCCGCCGCCTCTCCAACTGTGAAGGGAGCAGGAAGCAGCGCCTGCCCCAGCCGGAGAGGTCTTCCCCCCCTGCTGTGTCCTATTTTGGGACCAGCCCACAAGAATAAAGGGAGGAGCCCAGTGCCGAACAAAAATTTTAAGTAGTGTAATAAGGGGGAGACAAAATAATGTTTATGAATGGGGAACTGTACTGAATGTATGTGTAAAAGTAAATGTTGTATGGTTTTTTTAGTGTCTGTGTGTAGTATAAATGTGTATAGTTGGGGGTATTCTCTGTATGTGTGTGTATGCCCCTGATGTGTGTGTAAAAGTTTTCCCGTATGTGTAATTTTTTATGCCCCTTTTTGGTGTATGTATATTTTGTATTTCACACAATATCCCCCCAATATCACCCATTTTACATCACTAAAAAATAATCCTTTCCTGTTTCTGTTAGGGTATGTTTACACGGTGTTTGTGCGTGTACAGAAAGTGTGCAATACACTGTTTTCTTCAGGAGCTCGCGTGATCAAACTCTTCTCAAAGCCGGGGGGGGGGGGTACAGCCGCCCGCCCCCTAACAGCATTACATTCACTTTCCCCCCGCGCATACTTACGATCTATTATACCAGGGGGAAGGAGTGTAATCCCCTAGTTCCTTTTGAGAGCTATGGATTACTGCAAAATTCGCCATTGAAATACCCCTTTGACATGTAAACTATGACCCGAGAGAATTATATTTGAATAAATTTTTTTTATACCTGTCCCTTTTCAGGGGTTCGTATATTTTTTGGTGTGCGCCCCCCCCCCCCCCCCCCCCCCCCACCCCCCACCCCAAACCCCCCGACACTCGCCGAATTAAAGCAATTTTATAGTTACCAAGCAATGAATTACAAATTCATTCTCCCCGGTACAATACAACCCTTTAACAAAGGGGGAGAGAGTGACGTCACTTACACACTGATAGTGGAAAATGAATGGAACCCCCCCCCTCCCCCCCTCCCCCCCCTACCTGGAAATAACGCTGAATAAGTGGCGTGTACTTTTTTTTACGGGCGGGTTCTGTGTCAGGAAAACAGGGAATCATAGCCCTCACTGCTATTTTTTTAGTTATTTGGGGGCGCCTTTGGCCATTACACACAACTATACCCCCCAAAACCCGTGTTGATCACACGATGTAATGTTGGTCCGTACTTTGAGGGGAAAAGCCTTCAAGCACCTGAAGTACGGGCCGACATTTTTGGTAACCATGCTTCACTGAGAAAAAACGATTACCTTTCTGGGGAAAAAATATTGTGGGAGCATCAGAGGAAACCCCCTGGCCAAGTTTTTTTTTTGTAAAAACACATGCCGCGGTTTATGGGGCTAAAAAAAAACTGTGTGAAACCCCCCCTTCTGGCAAAAAAACAACACGGGCCCGGGCCCCCCCTTTTGGGGGCCCTAGCAACGCCCCCGACTGGACTATTTTAGCCCTAATTTGCGCAGTACGGCGCGATTACGGCTAAATACATCCAAAAAAGCCCCCGTGAACATTGCCTAATAGTAAAAGGATTAAAACTGAAAATGTTGGCCCTTTGAAAATTAGTGAGGGAAGTACTGTAGAGGGCGATGAGGAGAAAGCAAACCTATTAAACAAATTTTTTTCACCGTATTTACCGAGGAAGATGACCTTACTGTTGATGAGCAGAGGGATGAAGTAAACTCCACCTTAAATGTTTCTTGTCTAACCCAGGAAGAAGTGCAGCTCCACCTTAAGAAGATCAAAACAGACAAATCATCAGGTTCTGATGGTATACACATAGGTTTATGAAGGATCAGTCATGTCAAACTATCAGCTTCTATGAAGAGGTTAGTTCTAGACTGGATCGTGGTGAGGCTTTGGATGTGATATCTAAATTTTTCGAAAGCATTTGATACTGTGCGACATAAATGGTTGGTAAGTAAAATGAAAATGCTTGGACTGAGGGAAAATGTTTGCAACTGGGTAAGTAAATAGCTCAGTGCTAGAAAACAAACAGGTGATTAATGGTACAAACTCAGACTGGATCCCTGTTACTATTGGGCCCCAGTGGTCAGTATTGGGCCCTATCCTCTTTAATATTTTCATTAATGACTACAGAAAAATGTACAAAGTACAATCACTAGCTTAAAACTAGATATCTTTTTTCATTAATATTATTATATAGTAAAAAAATATAAAAGAAGCACCTAATAAATACTGAACAGGGTAATACAGTAGCAATCAGGACTAGACTAGGAGGGGTAAAAATGATATCCACAAACAATAATGCATAGCATATAACATATATAAGGACTATTCATGAAAGATAACAGCATGTAACTAGAGATGGGCGATTTGATTCTAACGAAGTGGACTTCTTTTAGAATTTCAGGAAAACTTCGATTCTGCACGAAATAGAAGTTTGGGGTGATTCGCGAGAACGAAGTGTGTTTTGTATTGCTAAAATGGCCGCAAGCACATGGCGTGACATGGGGGAGAGAACTTTGGGAGGAAGAAAGGAAGACCCTCAATGACATGTGCAGACATCAAGCCAATCAGAGACCGGCGGGCTTCTGTGACTATAAGTACGGACGGCACCCGCGCTTCTCACATTCCTCTCGTTGTGCCCTGACATAAGCAGCAGTTGCAGTAGCAACAGCAGAGATCTCACACAAAGGAAATTGATTTTAACAGCAATTTGGGGGGGGGGCACGGCTTTTATCAGAGACTTGCTCCTCTTCCGTTATCTTTTTTATTCAGTTTGGGGGGTATTGTAATTCAAGCCCGGGGTGGATCTAATTTGCCCCACTAATTTTAATTCCATCTGGCATTTCTGTAGCGCAATTTATATTCAGAGTTAATTAAGCGTTTTTTTTGGGCTTTTATATTGTAAAATACAGGTGTTTTTTAAAAATGCCACAGACAGTACATTTTCCTGGTGATTTCTGGACGAAAATTTTAAATTCAAGGGGGAAATTTAAACGTGTTTTGTTTTATATTCAGTAAAATGCCGGTGTTTTTCTAACCACAGACAAGTAAATATTCTGGTCATTTGGAGCGCAATTTATATCCAAGGGTTCCCAACCCTTAGTGGGTCATTTGGAGTAAAAATAAAGGGTGTTATTTACATTACAGATACTTCATAAACAATCGTTTTTTTGAAAAACATATGTCAGACAGAGAGGTAGCGGGCTCTTAAAATGCAGTCCCGTGCCACAAACATTCCTGGAGCAGGCACAGGTTGCAGCACAGTAAGGGTACGTCGCAGCCTGGTACTCGTGGGGCCAAGAATGCCGGTTGTCTCAGTGGCCTGTGTTGACCAGAAACCCAAGGTTCTTGATTGGCTACTAGGGTCATTCACTACCCCCAGTGAATTGAAAACCCCCACCCCAAGAATCGGGCAAGTTGATGGCCTCACCGGGCCCTAACCCCCCCTGCCCCCTCCGGTTCCCTCAGCCAAGTTTACTATGTGGCGGGATCACGCCCTATAAGCGAGGTGACAATTTGAGGACAGTCAGCAGCATTTGGGGCAGCGAAAAAGTGGGGGCTACATCCCCTGCTTCTTGCAGTACGGCAAAGTATGGATTGGAAGGGGCAGGGGAGTCATGTTGTAGGGGTCAGCCTCTGCATACCAAACCGTTGAGGAGGGCAGCAGGAAGATCCAACAAAAAATCATTTATGTGTAGCCGACCGACTTGGAGCCGGGGGGAAACATGGGGTTCTTTATCCAGGAAAGAGGGCGTCAGCTTGCGCTCAGCAGCGGCCAGCCGCAATCGGGTTTTTGGCCGTGAGTCAGCATGGTGCAGCAGTGCGAGGGCGGGAGCCAAACGGCCCCGGGTAGACCCTCTTTCCCGGCCAGGAAATACCGGCACAGAGGGCCACCGAGGCGCGGCGGTAGTAGGCACTCAGTGCAAGCGTTGGGGGTAAAATACCTACTGCCGGTGTGGCAGTTCTTTGCTAAGACACCCTAGGAGCCAAACACGGTATATGTAGAAACTTGGGCAGAAAAAGGAATCGTGGCCAGGGGGCTAAAATCGGCACCAGGAGATGAGGAAAAGGAATTTTACCCCCAAGCACCCTGGCGTATACAGTGGAGTAAAGGCAGGGGTTTTCCCCAAATCACTTGTCACATGGGCCCCAGCACTGATTTGCCTGGCTACCCCCCAGCCGAATGTCACCATCCGGCAGTGGATGACTTCTGGCTTCCACCCTATTGGACCCCGTAAATGGTCCAAAAAGGAGCCTTTTTTTTTCAGCTGCTGAGGGGTGGAAAACTTAAATATATAGGAAACTCAGTAGTCAGTTGGCCGCTGCCTATGTGCACATGGTTTTACCCTCTGACGGTTTTGACCGGGGGGGTTCCTACGCTTTTACATACCACTTCCAAAACCCGCTGTGGAAGGTGGTGTGTGTGTGGTGGGGGGGGGGGGGGGTAGGACAGTACCACCCTCACAGCAACCAAGTTGGAGTCGCGATGAGCACTTCATTCACCCGCCGTGAGGGGGGCACTCCCCCCCCCAGCAGCAGCAGGACCTGGAGCAAACCCGAACCCAAAAGGGTCGTGGCCACTTGGGGAAGCACTTGCCCCCCCCGTTAGAAGCTGTGGACTACTGGGGGAGCCAAACTGGATTTGCCGGCAAAATTGCCGAGTTTGCAGTGGAAAGCTGTCCTGGGCCCCGCCAGTGTGTGGGATCAAGCGGTGTTCAGTTGGGGGGGGCCAAGTTACCCCAAGGAAAACCTGCTTGTCCACCGGAAATGTGGAGCGACTGACCTTTGTCAAGATGAATCAGGCGTGGATCGGCCAGGATTTGCACACACCAATGCCTTAGGCATCAGATTACATGAGCCATGATGCCTCCCCAAAACTTTGAGAAATGAGTCTGAATTCAAACTACCTGCCACAGCCACTATTCTGCTGCTGCCACCCGCCTGATGCCACACATCTGCTGCCAGTTGCTCCATCTGCCTCCCACCATCTTTACCAAGGACTGGTATTGCCACAGGCCTCCACATTGTGTCATTGTGCCACTCTCTGACCTCATGCTGCTGCTGCTGATGCTGCTGCCGTCACTCCACAGTCTGTGAGTTCATCTGCTGCCTTTGAGCCTCACTACCTGATGTCCAATCATCTGCTGCTCTAGCTGTCGTCTGCCAGGTACACTCTTACCATACGTGTTGCCCTCACCCATTGTGTCCATTGTGCCACTCTATGACCTCATGCTGCTGTTTTTGCTTGCTGTACTCACACTCTGTATTGTCACTCCTACTCACTGTTTTGGTCACCTCACACTTTCTTGTGCCACTCTATGACTTCATGCTGCTGCTGTTGCTGCTGCTGTCACCTCCACACTCTGTCATTGTGCCACTCTGTGGCCTACTCCTGTTGGTGCCACCTCCAAAATGTGTCATTGTGCCACGCTCTGACCTCATGTTGCTGCTGCTGTTGATGCCGTCACCTCCACACTGTGTCATTGTGCCACTTTGTGGCCTACTCATGCTGCTGCCAAGGGACCGCTGTCTCACTGGAACACCCTGTGGTTTCCTAATGCTGTTTCCACACTCACCACTCTATGACGTTGCCACTATGTTTGGTTTTCCCCTTCTTTTCACCTGTCTGAAGGAATGGGAAGGATCAGGATTGTCTAGCCAAAAGCAGGAGTGGATACAGAACACAAAAGACATTAAAATATCCCAATTACTGGTCATCTCTGTTTTGTATCAACTACTGTTTGTTTTTGGCTTTAGCAATACTGTTGGATTATTGACTGATTGAAAGCGGACACTGACGGATGAAAGGAAGGGCAAAATGATCAACGCAAAATTACTGCCGACACCCTCTCCACTCATTCGGGGGGGCTCTACATGTATCAGCGTTTAACAGAACAGGTTCTGTCATCTTCTGTGACGGTTTAAAGCTCTGGCCTCATGGAGTGACCCCTGCTGTGACGTCCCCTTACTGTGCTGAGACCTGTGCCAGCTCCAATAACCTACTACTGTGTTGTTTGATGCTATCTTAGCCCTCAGCTTTTTTTTTTTCCAGCTGGCCCCTGCCATGAAACTTTATCAGGCTGCATTCCCACTTCAGTTTTTCGGTCAGTTTTGCCCCCATAAGTGCCCAGGGAATTTTAGAGTGAAGCGATTCTAAGAGCGGCGGCAGTTATATGCATGTCACACTAAAACACAGCACTGTATGACGACCAAACCAAGCTCCCTCTGCATATTTAAGCATGGCACAATGTTCTACAGCACCCTACAGGCTCTCTGCAGCCAGGAAATAACTGTTTTTTAAAGTGATTCGTCCCGAATTAATTTGGGATGAAAAAAAAAAAAATTTTGTCGGAAATTCGGGGGAAGTCGGCGAATCTAATTTTTGAGAAATTCGCCCATCTCTACATGTAACACATTAATAAACGTAGGATAAAATAACCATAATATCTCCTCTCACTATAATAGTGTATATTCTAAATCCCACAATATCCTAATACTTCATCTAAAGGTAACAAACATGAATAGTCACACCCTCACCAAGATACCTGTAAAAACTACCGCATAACAGCACAGTCCCGAAGCGCATTTCGCGTTAGGCTTCCTCTAGGGACCTGTGAGGGAGCTTAACGCGAAACGCGTGTCGGGACTGTGCTGTTATGCGGTAGCTTATACAGGTAAGTCGTGAGGGTGTGACTATTCATGTTTCTTACCTTTAGATGAAGTATCATGATATTGTGGGATTTAAGATATGAACTATTATAGTGAGATGAGATGATATGGTTATTTTATCCTACATTTACTAATGTGTTATTTTATCCTTCGTTTACTAATGTGTTACATTCTGTTATCTTTTAAGAATAGTCCTTATATATGTTATATGCTATGCATTATTGTTTGTGGATATCATTTTAACCCCTCCTAGCCTAGTCCTGATTGCTACTGTATTACCCTTTTCAGTATTTATAAGGTGCTTCTTTTATATTTTTTTTTACTATGTTATAATAATGAATAAAGATATCTAGTTTTAAGCTAGTGATTGTACTTTGTATGTTTTTCTGTAGTGATTCATAGCAGTTTTTCTGGCTTTTTTGAAGAGTTTGTGGTTGAAATATTTTCATTAATGATCTCACACATGGATTGCACAGTAGAATATCAATCTTTGAAGATGATACTAAGCTCTGTAAAGTAATCAACACAATAGAGGATAATGTTTTATTACAAAGGGATCTGGATAAGTTGGAGGCCTGGACAGGGAAATGGCAGATGAGGTTTAACACGGATAAAGGCAAGGTTATGCACATAGGTGAGGAAAAATCCATTCCATGATTACATGTTAAAAACGGAAAAATGCTGAGTAAAAGTGACATGGAGAAGGACTTGGGAATCCTAGCGGAGAGTAAATTTAACTGTAGCAGCCATTGTCATGCAGCAGCTGTCAAGGCAACTAGGATCATGGGGGTGTATTAAAAGGGGCATAGAGGCACAAGTATCTATTCTTATTCAATAAGTAAAAAAAAAAAAGCATACAGTTTGGAGAACCGCTTTAGAATTTTAATTTGTGTTTGTGGTAACTCTTAAATCAATTGGATGACTGGTTTAGAAAACTCGTTGTCAGATGTCTTCATATTCAGGTTTGGCCCAGACCGAAGCATACCAGAATGTTATCATGTCCAGCAAATAATCAGTGACCTGCCACACTGGCAAAACGAGGTGCTTTATTCACCAGATGTGGTCTGAACTCTTATAGAATGCCTTAGGCTTGTAATCAAATGCTCAAGGTTACTCAACTCAGCAAGCTGTTTTTATTGCTCCAATGCATTTAAAATGAAAAATGAAGCAACTTTGCAAATAGTTTTTATTTAAAATCGATACAGCCCATAAAGAGACTTTTGTCTACATGGCAATACATTATACAAACGTGGACAAAATTGTTGATACCCTTCCAGTAGAGAGAGTAACCCACAATGGTCACTGACCTAACTTGAAAATATCAAAATTAATAATTTACATTTACTGAAATGCAATTAATAAAAATCAGACATTGTGCTTATGGTGCAACCGGATAATAAAAAAAACTACCCTGGACAAAAATAATGGTACCCCTAAAAAAAATAAATAATTTGACCAGACATGTTAGGCTATGTTCACACGGCTGATTGACGCCGTCATTGTGGGATGGATTTCGCCCGCAATTACGGCGTGTGTACGGGGGCAGGTGGGCCAGCAGCTCGCCGGCCCCATAGAATTTCATTATCCACGGTGTGGATCCTGAAATACGGCGATCGAGGAGAGGAGACGAAATCCATAGTTCTCTATGAGAACTGTGGATTACCGTAATGACAGGGACGGATTTCAGCCGTATTTGCGTGCAGTAGGGCGCGCAATACGGACTGAAATCCGTCCCAAAATCAGCCGTGTGAACATAGCCTTAGACTAAGGTGTCTTGTAATTAGCATCACAGATGTCTTCAAACTACTAATCAGTCAGTCTACCTCTTTAAAGGGAACCTGATTTACACTACCCTATCTGAGAACAGGATTTGATAGATGGAGCGGAGATGAGCTCTGTGATATGGATTATACACTGCCCAAAAACATAAAGGGAACTTATCCTTTCTGGCTGCTGTTTTGTTCTCTTTTGCATTTTGTCATTTCTCTCACCCCTAGAGGTAGTATGAGGTGGTGTCAACAATCCACAGAAGTTGCTCAGATAATGTAGTTCATCCAGGATGGCACATCAGTGGGAGCTGTGGCAGGAAGGTTAGTGGTGTCTGTGAGCACAGTGTCCAGAGCATGGAGCAGATACCAGGAGAAGGCCAGTACATGTGGAGGGGGCCGTAGGAGCACAACAACCCAGCAGCAGAACAGCTACCTCCTCCTTTGTGCAAGAAGGAACAGGAAGAGCAGTGAAAGAGCCCTGCACAATGACCGACCAGCAGGCCAGTGATATCCATGTGTTTGCTCAGACTGTCATAAACAGGCTCCATGAGAGTGATATGAGAGCACGACATCCACAAGTGGGTTTTTTATGCTTACAGCACAACACCGTGCAGGGCGATTGTCATCTGCCAGGAAACACCAAGACTGGCAGATTCGACATTGGCACCATGTGCTATTCACGTATGAGAGCAGGTTCACACTGAGCATATGTGACAGACATGACGGAGTCTGGAGATGCCGTGGAGAACATTCTGCTGCCTACAACATCCAGTTTGGTAGTGAGTCAGTAATGTGTGGGGAGGCATTTCTTTGGAGGGCCACACAGAACTCCATGTGCTAGCCAGAGGTACCATGACTGCCATTAAGTATCGGAATGAGATTCTAAGACCCATAGTAAGTTCATATGTAGGTGCAGTGGGCCCTGGGTTCCTTATGATGCACGACAATGCTAGGCCTCATGTGGCTGAAGTGTGTTAGCAGTTCCTGCATGATGAAGTCATTGATACTATGGACTGGACCGCCGGTTCCCCAGACCTGAATTCAATTGAGCACATCTGGGACATCGTGTCTTGTTTCATCCACCAACGCCACGTTGCACAACAGACTGTCCAGGAGTTGACTGATGCTTCAGTCCAGGTCTGGGAAGAGATCCCTCAGTAGAACATCCGCCCCCTCATCAGGAGCATGCCCAGGCTTTTTTAGGGAGGTCATGCAGGCACATGGAGGCCAAACACACTGCTGAGCCTCATTTCCTTGTCTTGAAGTATTTCCACTGAACTTGCATCAGCCTGAAATTTGGTTTTCACTTTGATTTTGAGAATCATTCCAAATCCAGACCTCCATGAGATATTCATTTTGATTTTCATTGATCATTTTTATGTTTTATTGTTCTCCACACATTCCAATATGCAATGAATAAAGAATTGCAATTGAAATATTTAATTAATCTCGGATGTGATATTTTAGCATTCCCTTTAATTTTTTGAGCAGTGTATGATTATATGATTCGAGGCTTGATTTCTGAGTAAAAAGTAGAGTAAATTCTGACTGGACTCCTTAACTGACAGTAGGAGTCCTGTTTACCTCGCCCATATACAGTGATTGACAGCTTTCACTACATCAATGTGTGTGCAGAGTAAACTATCAATCACTGTATGTGGTGGGGTCAGCCGTATTTTCCGTTTCATTTTTACAGATTTTCTTTTCTTTTTACTTAGAAATTCAGCATCAAATTATATAAACCTACACATTATAGAGCTCAGCTTCTCTCCATCTATCACATCTTGCTCTCAAATAGGGAAGCATAAACCACCTGACAGGTTCCCATTAAAATAGTAACTGTGCTGATTGGTATCATGGTGTGTACCACACTGAACACGGACCAAAAGAAGCCAAGGAGATAGATGTCTCAGGAGATTAGGAAGAAAATTATAGACAAACATGTTCAAGTTAAAGGCTTGATGTTTTTGTTACTATGGTTGTACATATTATTTCGAAGTTTAAGGTCTATGGGACTGTAGACAACCTCCCAGACGTGGCACCAAGAGAAAAACTGATGATAAATTGAATAGATGGATAATATGAATGGTAACCAAAGAGCCCCGAACAACTTCCAAAGAGATTAGAATAGAGATGAGCTCCAAGGTCAAGGTAAATCAGTGTCAGATCGCCCCAATAGAAGGCGACCAAGAAGGGAACCACTGTTGAATGTAAATCGTAAAAAGGCAAGAATGGAATTTGCCAAAATGCATATTAACAAGCCACAAAGCTACTGGGAAAATGTCCTTTGGACAGATCAGAGAAAACAGGTGCTTTTTGGAACGTCACAGCAACAATATGTTCACAGACACAAAAATGAAGAATGTAAATAAAAGAACATTGTATCTAATGTGAAAAATGTTGGAGGCTCAGTTATAGTTTGGGGCTGTTATGCTGCATCTAGCACAGGGTGTCTTGAATCTGTGAAGGGAACAATGTAATCTCAAAACTATCAAGACATTTTAGAGTGAAATGTGCTGCCCAGTGTCAGAAGGCTTGGACTCACAGATCATGGGTCCTCCAATAGGATAATGACCCAAAACGCACAAATAAAAACATCCAAGAATGGGTAGGAGAAAACCATTGGACTATTCTGAAGTGGCTTCTATGAGCTCTGACCTAAATCCTATTGAACATCTGTGGAAGGAGCAGTAACATGCAATCTGGAGAAGGCACCTTCACACCTGAGTCAGCTGGCACAGTGGGTCACAATACCTATAGACAGGGGCAGAATTCTCATTGAGAGTTACAGAAATTTTGTTTGCAGCGATTGCCTCAAAAGGATGTGAAACAAAACATTAAGTTAAGGGGACCATTATTTTTGTTCAGACCAGTTTCATTAGTTAGGTTTTTTTTATTATTTAGTTGAACCACAATTCAAAAGCAGTGTCTGATTCTCATTAGTTGATTTTCAGGATATTTAAATATGTATTTTACTTTTTGTCATTTTCAAGTTATTTAAGTGAACATTGTGGGTTTTTCTCTCTTTAATGGAAGGGTACCAACAATTTTGTCCATGTGTGAATACAAACCTTTTGGAGTCTGATGTAGTTATAGTTTTGACATCAGTTTCTTATTTCTTGCTTACATTTATCTGATTACAGGTTATGAGAAGTAGGAGACAGATGGATCTATAACTACAGTATTAGACTAATTATGATTTATTTGTAATTTGTTACCATGCAGACACATAGGTGTTCATAGTAGATGTAGAAATACAATAGTGGGAGTTTTCAAATGAAGACTATTTACAGGTTTGCTTATTTTTCTGTTTTGCCTTCACAGTCTTTAAAGGGAACCTGTCACATAGGTTGTGCCCCCCTTGCTGTGGGCAGCACAAGCGAGTGTCAGACCTGCTGTTCCCAGCGCTGTGCCCCTTATTCTTTAAGATGCTGTAGTTTTCGTGTATTTAATGCTCAAATCTTCAGTTTTCAGACAGAAGAGTCATTCGAAGAGTCCTTCAAAAGTCACTTTTTTTTTCAAACCCGGCCAATCGGAGGCTAGCCCCGCCCACCTCAACTGACAAACCTATTACTTTGAATAGGTAGAAACATGTGAATAACTGTCAGTGGGCGGGGCTAGCCTTTGGTGGGCGGGACTAACACCTGTTCATGAATAAGATTTGAGGGGTAAATGCTCTAAAACTGCTGCATCTTACAGAATAAGCGACCCCAGCTGGAAAAAGCAGGTCTGACACTAGCTTGTGCTGCCCTCAGCAAGGGGGGCATAACCTATGTGACAGGTTCCCTTTAAAAGGATTGTCTCATTTCAGACATTGATGGCATATTGCTAGGGCAGTGCAGGTCCTACATCTGAACTCAGTGTTACTCAGAGCTCCCATTGATTTCAATGGAAGAATCCTAACCACATCTCCATTCAAAATAGAGTAGTTTCAAGGCTTATTCTCGAGACTGGAGCAGATCCTTCTTCTGTGACCACACCTATCTAACATTGATGGCATATCCTGAGATATGCCATCAAAATATGAAATGAGACAACACCTTTAAACAATACTCTAAAGAAAACGATTTCCATTGATGGTGCTTCCTATACTATCAGCAGTTTTTTATTCTCTGTGCCACTTTTTGCTTTATTATAAATATTTTTGCCCCATATTCTAACGTAATATTTCACTCTTTGTTCTTAGATTATCTCTTGACAGATATGTGGACTATGTAGCAAACCAAGCTCTCAAAGAGTGTCAAATTAGAAGGCATCCTATATGTATTGGTCATGTATACATTTGGTGTGGTATACTGGATTGCATATACACCTTTAACTTAAAGACCATTTAACACTTTCAATATAGCTGACACTATATAGTTTATTTATTAAAAATAACATGAGTTAACTAGCTAGAGAAATGTGAAAATCCTTTTTGAAACTGTATTGCTGTTTGTCGAAATAGCACAGGTGTTCAAGTATTTTCCCAGAGCCGATAGCCTTCAAGGTTTCTGTTTTTACCCACTGAAGCAGCTCATCATTTTGTAACAAATGTTCAAACTCATTCAAAAATAGGCATTTTTTTTCTTTTCAACTGAACTGATAGAAAAATGATCAATAGAAATTAGGATATTGACATCTGTGAAACTAAGGGGTCAACAATTTTAGGAAGGTCCTTTGAATCTAAGGAGTACGATTGTCTTCTTAAAGCTTCTGCCTCCAAGCATGGATGTCCATGAGTCACACCAGAGGGCATGCACTCTGGGCAGTATGGAATATGTCCACTTGTATTATGTACTGTTTGGAAGTCTTCACTTTCATTGAGTATATGGCTAATAAAGCCACATGATCGCGAAGCTGGATAGTGAGACATAGTGTTTTCCATTGAACATATTTCAATAGAATGTCTTCTGGCCTCTTCAAGCCATGATGTTGTTTTTTTAAGGGCACCATGAGCATCCATGCTGTAAAACTTCTTCATATCTTTTAAAACTACATTGTTACTGTTTTCCAGTTTTACTTTCTGGCTTAATGAGTAAGCAGCCGAATAGAGTCTTAATGTCTCACATGTTTTTAGGCTGAAATGTTTTTTACATAGAGATGTATTCAACAAATGTGTCCTTTCTTGAGCTCCTGCTGGTTCTTTGTTTCTACTTGTCAGGGAAGCGCCTGGATGGTGAACAGTATCATGACAATGTTGAGTATAAACAGTTTGTTTTTCCATCTCACACAAAGTTCTCTCAGGCTCCATTGGCTTTAGAATGGTTGGCACATTTGTAGGCGGTTGGCAAACTGGTAGTGTTACAACATTTTCTGTTGCTTCACTTTGGTCATTTTCTTTGTTATCCAAGAAAATATCAAATGAATCATTCTGGACTGCTTTCTGTAATAACAAAAAAGAAATATATTATTAACTGCACACTGAATGGCAATAATAATAAACACATTCAATTATGTATGTATATCATCTTGGCTATCAAAAAGTGGAACGCATAAGGGATTTAGAAACAATGGCTACAGTGGATATGAATTGGAATTCCAGTTCGAACTGTGTGGCAATAGTTTTGGGAATGTGTTTTCCTGTCACAGCAGGACTGTGTTCACATGCACAAAGTAAGTTTAATGAAGACTTGGTTTGAGGAGTTTGGTATGGAAGAAATGAAGTGGTCTGCACATAGCCCTGGTCTGTGAGCTAAAACTTCTTATCCAACATCAGTCCTCAATCCTACAAATGCTCTTGAAGCTGCATGGTGACAAATTCCCGCAAACTCCAAAAAATTGAGGTACTCATTCTGACAGGGGAAAATTGATCACAACAGGATGTGATAATACCTTATCAGAAAATGCATCATCATTATTAAAAGGTTTCTCAAGAACCACATTTTTTGTACAATATAGAAGGAAAAAAAGAGAAAGAGCTCCCTAGCGCGAGTACTACAACTTGTATATAGCAATTAGTATACAATCTATTGTACACTATCCTTAATGAGTTGTGCAGGAAGAGGCACAACACTCAGAAGAGCCTTCAGTTAATTGAAGAACTGACGGTGGTGAGGAGCGCTGCTCTCTGGAACCGTCATGGAGCCGGGTATGTAGATATGCAGGTAATGGAATATCCAGTGAATTACCGCTGGATTCCCGTACTTCAACAACCCAAGTGACTACACTGAACCTCTTATTCAGAAATTTTATTTCTTTAAAAGGAAAACGTGTTTTGTATGCTGAAACACACCTCGTCAGTTCCATTGGATATTCCATTACCTGCATATTTTTGTACAGTAACAGCTGGGATAATCATGAAACATATTTTATTGTGGTTTTAATGCAATTTTCTTGCAACAAGTAAATATTAATAAAGGATAGTGTACAGACACATTATGTATGCTTGAACAGTACAAAGATATAATATCCTGCACCACTGGCTGTACTTATTTGATTTTTTTTTTGTTTGTTTAGTGCATAGGTGCACTACATGAGGCAAAATTACATTTAAGGACATACAGAAGTACTATTGATGTAAACAGTTTAGGCACTTGTGGGGCTCTACTTCTTTTAGGGGCACAATAAATATGTTGGAAACTATGTGTAGGATTTAGGCCCTCTATTTTGGGATACCTACTTTTTTGGTTCATTCGGAGGGCACTATAAATGTTGGGAGCAGTATAGGAGCACTATAATTGGCACAGATATTTGGGGTATACTGTGGATACTATCACTGTTGGGGATATATGACAGAATTCTAACTGACAATTTTTAGGGGACACTATGTCATAAGCAATCTATAAAAATGTAAATTTCATTTGATTTTACAAATCTTGGTTATCCTCCCTCTCCCTTTGTTGTTGTCTTCTGTCCACTTCTCTGGACATGTGGTCAGTCTCAAAATTCACTGCTGCTTGCTGGGTCATGTTGCACCATCGGGGACAATCTGTTCTCAGGACTTTCCAATTAGTGATGTTCATCTGGTCTTTATGGTAAGTTTTAATGGTGTCTTTGAAAAACTTCTTCTGGGCATCCAAGGTATCTGGCCTCGGTCATTTGATAGTAGAGAACTCGTCTAGGTAGATGGGTGTCAGGCATTCAATGCAGTGACCCATTCAGCAAAGTTGGTTTTGTAAGATTATGGCTTCAATACAGGTTTATCCACAGCATTGATAGAATTTCTCAAAAGCCTTCAGGTGGCAATGATAGATAATGCTGATCTCACTGGCAGAAAGAAAAGTAGTGACAAAGTCAGACTTAGGCCTCGTTCACACGGGTTATTTGGGCACGGATTGGCGCCGTACTCCGCGCCGGATTTGTGCTTCAGTACGGCGCCAATCCGTCCCTGTCATTACGGTAATCCACTGCTCTCATAGAGAACAGTGGAATCCGTGGCTCCTCCCCGCTCGGCAAATCCGCCGCGGGGGAGAAAGTGACATGCACATTATTTACGGCGCGGACGCGCCGTAAACAATGCATTGTCTATGGGGCTGGGAGCAGCGCCCCCGCGTGCTCCGGCCCCACCCCCTTCCTGCCCCTTATTCACGGCGGATTTTGCGAGCTCAATACGGCTCACAAATCCGTCGGGAATAAGCCGGGTGAACACGGCCGTATAGACCATCAGTTTGGTTTCCTTTATAAGGTGATGGCTCTCAATGACCCACTGCAGTTTTCTGAAAGATGTGTTTTCACAACTGATGCAATGGTTGGCTTTTGAGATTATTGGCTCAGGGAAGTGCTCAATTTTCCAGAGTTTCTCCAGTGGTAGTGATTGCTGGGGGCTAGGCTAACTTGCTGGGGACATCTTGGCAAAAGGTCCTATTTTTCCTGATGTTAAAAGACAGTCCTTAGCTCAGCCAAGAGGTTCAGAGTAGTTTGGAGTGCCTGTGTGGAGTGGGCACTAATGGCAATAATCACCTACATACTATAGATTTACGACTTTCGCCTTGCACACTTTGTCGGCCCTAAGTTGATGTAGGTTGAATAACATTTCATCGAGCCAGTATTCAATCTCAACGTCACATGGAGAGTGGTTGTAGATCAGTAACAGAACATGGAGGTAGATGATCTCAGCTACTGGGAGCAGAAAATTTAGGAGCATGTAGGCAAGAATTTTCCCAGCAATAAAGAGCCGGCCAATAGCATGGAGGTTCCACACTCCAATTTGTCACCCATCTTGTTGTTGGTGACATTTCTAAAGTTTGGTGGGATCTCTTCAATGGTCCAGATTTTAATAATGATCTCCTGGAACTTGAATGCAAGTACGTCCCCACCAGCCATAAATATCTCTGCAGGAATACTATTTGTGCCTCAAAATTTGTTTCCTTCATTTGTTTGATGGCTTGAAAGATCTCTTCTTGAGTTTTTTAATCCATGTATGTGTATAGCTGCCTTTATGGTGTCATCAGTCACTACATATTCATGATTGATCAAAGTGCTCCTTCCACTGTTGCAAGGAGGCAAAATTTGAGAGTTGTGAGATCTCTTTACTGCCATTCAACACTCGTGTCAGTGAAGCTTTTGCCTAAAAACTGAAAAGTGAGGTGTTCCTGAAGTTCATCCTTCTTGGTGGGATCTTGAAGGCCTCTGACATTGAGTTTTTTCCTGCTTGTCTTTGGACACTTTCTGCATTTTGAGGCATGCCAAATGTTCGTGACAATGCAAACCATGTGGAGATCTGTTGAAAATTGTTGAATGCAAACCCAATATGATGTGGATGTCCTCCAGAATAATGCAAGTGTTTGGATTAAGGAATCATCTATATAGTCTTGTATTTGGTCATCTGACAGAACAGGGTATTAGTGATGATGAGGTTGATTAGGAGGAGAATGCTGTTGGAGTTGGCTTTTCCCACACCTTCTTTTCCAAAAGTACTGCTCCATATATTGCAGTTATGCCCAACCCTTCCATTAAAGTCCCCCAACAAAATCATTATATCCTCCTTGTGAACGGATGTCAGTACAACATCTACATTAGAGCAAAACTGCTCATTGATTTTCCCATCTGCAGCAAAGGTCAGTACATAGGTGATAATGAAGGTGGCCATCTGGTTGTTATTCAGATGGAAACAGAAGGTCATGAGGCATTCATTGATATGGATGGGAGGGCTAGCTATTTAACAGCCATTCATATAGTGTGTCTTATTCCACCTGTTCTGCCGGTGAGGACTAAAGTGTTGGATCACTGTTAGTCTGGAGAATCTTCCTAAACCAGTTCTCCTTGGGTTGCCCAGTCAGGAGCAATGCATTTCAGGTGACATAGATTTAGAGTTCTTCAGCTGTTCTTCATGCCTCACTACCATTGCAAGGTCACAATATGTATCTTGCAAACACTATAAGGGCGATGTTACTGTGAGGAAAACTATCTGCTAAGTGCAATTATTTTTTTGTGGATACAAGGTGACCTCTATAACTATCTGAGGACAACAATGTAATAACGTTGCGCTACTACAATTACTTGGTACGGTTACTAATGAGACCATAATTGCCATCAGGACATTACTTGGCACTGTTATTGTGACTGCATCTTACCACTGCTATATGTCCTATAGCACCGGATTTAATTTAGAAATTAATAACCATCAAGGGACAGTGTGAAGCTGAGCCAGTGCTCTTAGGCCTAGCACAGCGGTCCCCAACCAATTTTCTACCAGGGACCGGTTTGATGCACGACAATTTTTCCACGGCCCAGTGGGGGTGTGGGGTTATTGTGGGCGTGTCTATTTGGGGTGGGGTTATTTGGGGCGGGGTTTGATGTTTAGAAAATCACAACAAAAAAAAACCCCCATAAAGTGTTACTGTGCCCTTTGGGGGTATAGTTGGGGTAACAGTATTTTGTACTGGGGGACTAAATTGGGTCAGCTCTGGGGGGTCACTATTTATTAATAATGCTGACCACGAGCGTAATCAGTCTGCAGTAATATGATAGCTCTGTGAGTCAGCATTATAATGTAATAATAAAAACAAATGAAACAGCTTGTCATTAAGGGAGATATATGCCCCCTGAATAATAAAATATAGCCCCCCAGTAGTAAATAGTGATACCTAGCTGCCCCCGTAGTGATACAAAGCTGCCCCATAGTGATACATGCTGCCCCCAGTAGTGTAGTGTACATAGCTGCCCCAGTAGTGATAGGGAACATAGCTGCCCAGTAGTGATACATTAGCTGCCCCAGTAGTGATACTAGCTGCCCCCAGAAGGATATATAGCTGCTCAGTAGTAAATACATAGCTGCCCCTAGTGTAGGGATAATAGCTGCCCAGTAGTGAACTAAATGCCCCAGTATTTAATCATAGCTGCCCCCCAGTAGTGATCGTGATACATAGCTGCCCCCAGTAATGATACATAACTGCCCCCGTAATGATACATAGCTGCCCCCAATAGTGAAGTGTAATAGCTGCCCCAGTAGTGAGTGATACAAGCGCCCCAGTAGTGATGATAGCTGCCCCCAGTAGTGATGTTAACTAGCTGCCCAGTAGTGATACTTTGCGCCCCCAGTATGATAGGTACTTATCTGCCCCAGTATGATACTTCTGCCCCGTACTATACTTAGCTGCCCCGTAGTATAGTGATACATAGCTGCCCCAGTAATGATACATAGCTGCCCCCAGTAGTGATAGCTGCCCCAGTAGTGATTATAGTTGCCCTCATTATGTTTACATAGCTGCCCGTAGTGTTAGGATACATAGCTGCCCCAGTAGTGATACATAGTGCCCCAGTACGTTTACATAGCTGCCCCCAGTATGATAGTGATCCCATGCTGCCCCCAGTAATGATACATACTGCCCCATAATGATACATAGCTGCCCCCAATAGTGATAGTGATACATAGTGCCCCATGTGTTGTGATACTACTGCCCCCAGTGTGATACATAGCTGCCCCAGTAGTGATATTATCTAGCTGCCCCCAGTAGTGATACATAGCTGCCCCCAGTAGTGATAGGGATACATATCTGCCCCCAGTAGTGATACATAGCTGCCCCAGTACTGATACTTAGCTGCCCCAGTAGTGATAGTGATACATAGCTGCCCCCAGTAGTGATACATAGCTGCCCCAGTACTGATACTTAGCTGCCCCAGTAGTGATAGTGATACATAGCTGTCCCAGTAATGATACATAGCTGCCCCCAGTAATGATACATAGCTGCCCCCAATAGTGATAGTGATACATAGCTGCCCCCGTAGTGATAGTGATACATAGCTGCCCACAGTAGTGATACATAGCTGCCCCCAGTAGTGATACATAGCTGCCCCCAGTAGTGATAGTTGCCCCAGTAATGATAGATAGCTGCCCCCAGTAATGATAGAAAGCTGTCCCCAGTAGTGATACATAGCTGCCCCAGTAGTGATACATAGCTGCCCCCAGTAGTGATACATAGCTGCCCCAATAGTGATACATAGCTGCCCCCAGTAGTGATATATAGCTGCCCCCAGTAGTGATACATAGCTGCCCCCAATAGTGATAGTGATACATAGATACCCCCAGTAGTGATAATGATAGATAGCTGCCCCCAGTAGTGATAGTGATACATAGCTGCCCCAGTAGTGATACATAGCTGCCCCCAGTAGTGATACATAGCTGCCCCCGTAGTGATACAAAATCTGCCCCAGAAAGTGCAGTGATAACATAGCTGTCCCATTTAATGATACATAGCTGCCCCAGTATTTGATACATAGCTGCCCAGTAGTGATACATAGCTGCCCCAGTAGTGATATTAGCTGCCCCAGTAAGGGTGATACATAGCTGCCCCCAATAGTGATAGTGATACATAGCTGCCCCCAGTAGTGATACATAGCTGCCCCCAGTAGTGATAGTGATACATAGCTGCCCCCAGTAGTGATACATAGCTACCCCCAGTAGTGATACATAGCTACCCCCAGTAGTGATACATAGCTACCCCCAGTAGTGATAGTGATACATAGCTGCCCCCAGTAGTAATGATATATAGCTGCCCCCAGTAGTAGTGATATATAGCTGCCCCCAGTAGTAATGATATATAGCTGCCCCCAGTAGTAATGAGATAGCTGCCCCAGTAGAAATTTGATATATAGCTGCCCAGTAGTAGTGATAATAGCTGCCCCCAGTAGTAATGAGACATAGCTGCCCCCAGTAGTAATGACATATAGCTGCCCCAAGTAGTAATGATATATAGCTGCCCCCAGTAGTAATGATATATAGCTGCCCCCAGTAGTAATGATATATAGCTGCCCCCAGTAGTAATGACACATAGCTGCTCCCAGTAGTAGTGATATATAGGTGCCCCCAGTAGTAATGAGACATTGCTGCCCCCAGTAGTAATGATATATAGCTGCCCCCAGTAGTAATGATATATAGCTGCCCCCAGTAGTAATGATATATAGCTGCCCCAGTAGGCAGCCAGGACAATTATAAAAAAAAAAAAAAAAAGTAATAAGAAATCACTCACCTTTCCCGGATCCTCGGCCGAGCTCCTCCCAGCAGCCGACAGCACCGAGCGGCGCGGGGGGGTGTGAAGTCACTGCCCATCACACTCCCTGTGCCGCTCATCGTTGTAGATGCGGAGCTCAGTGAGCGCCGCATCTACAGCAATAGGGAAAGCAGGGGCGGTAATGCACCGCCCCGGCTTTCTCTGTAATGCAGCCGCACGATGTGCACAGCTGCTAGCTCTGCGCGGCCGGAGTATAGCGGCCGCGCAGAGAAGATGCTGACCGCCCGGACTGAAGTCACCGGGCGGCCGGCATCAGGTGTAGCCGGCGCCGTGGACCGGCAGGGGACGCGCTAAGGCCCGGTGCCGGTCCGCGGACCGGCGGTTGGGGACCCTTGGCCTAGCATGTCAAATTTGACTTTGCCATGAAGGCGAAATTGGTACATATGCAGTAGGGTTTTCACCCCATCTTTTTAAAGATCCTAGCAACGCCCCTGCTGTACATGAGGATGTAAGGGCATTCTGAAGTTTAACCCCTGGGGTTAATCTTTAAAGAGTTATGCTTTTACTCTGGAGAAAAAAAGACCCATCTCCATATGAACTGTGATTCTGTGGAATAGCTGCATAGGGGGCTGGTCACAATAGTAACTCTTATTATTCTTTCAGCTCTGAATACCATCCTATGTTTTGACATTATGCTACATTATTCCTCTTTTGGCTTTCTTTTCATTCTGATCAGTTCTTCTCTTGCCCTCTTCTGCCCCTGATGATCTTTTTTTGTATATTAACTCCTTCCATTCCATGCATTCTTTACATTTTCTTTTGCCGTATATGATTTTTATATGTACATTAATGAGGATGAGCTTCCTGTTGAGGAGGATGAGCTTCCTATTAAGGAGGATGAGCTTCGTGTTGAGGAGGATGAGCTTCCTGTTGATGAGCAAAGGGAGGAGGTAAATTCCAACTTAAATGTTTCTTGTCCAACCCAGGAAGAAGTGCAGCTCCACCTTAGGAAGCTTAAAATAGACAAATTCCCAGGCCCTGACGTTATACACCCGCGTGTCCTAAGGGAGTTAAGTAATGTGATAGATAGGGACCTAATCTTAATATTTATGGACTTTATAATAACAGAGTATATCCCAAAGGATTGGCGCATAGCAAATGTGGTGCCAATATTCAAAAAGGGTCAAAAAGTGATCCAGGAAACTATAGGCCGGTAAGCTTCACCTCTGTTGTGGGTAAAATGTTTGAAGGTTTTCTAAGAGATGCTATCCTGGACTATCTCACTGAAATAAATGTATAATGCCGTTCCAGCATGGGTTTATGAAGGATCGGTCCTGTCAAACTAATCTCATCAGCTTCTATGAGGGAGTTAGTTCCAGACTGGATCGGGGTGAGGCACTGGATGTCATATATTTGGATTTTTCTAAAGCATTTGATACTGTTTCACATAAAAGGTTGGTAAATAAAATGAGAATGCTTGGACTGGTGGAAAATGTGTGCAAGTGGGTAAGCAACTGGCTCACTGATAGAAAACAAAGGGTGGTAATTAACGGTGCATACTCAGACTGGATCCCTGTTACTAGTGGGGTACCACAGGGCTCAGTATTGGGCCCTATCCGCTTTAATATTTTTATAAATGATCTTACACAGGGATTGCACAGTAGAATATCGATCTTTGCAGATGATACTAAGTCTGTAAAGGAACCCACACAATAGAGGATAATGTTTTATTACAAAGGGATCTGGATAGGTTGGAAGCCTGGGCAGAGAAGTGGCAGATGAGGTTGAACACTGATAAATGCAAGGTTATGCACATGGGGAGGAAAAATCCATTACATGATTACATGTTAAATGGAAAAATACTGGGTAAAAGTGACATGGAGAAGGACTTGGGAATCCTGGTGGACAGTAAACTTAACTCTAGCAGCCAGTGTCAGGCAGCAGCAGCCTAGACAAATAGGATCATAGGTTGTATTAAATTACGCCCCACAGTTAAGCCGTGTGAACATAGCCTAAGGGCTTTGAGAAAGCTTAGACCATTGCTCTGAATATTGATGATAATGTAGATGTACAGTAGACATACCTCCCAACTTTTTAGGGAGACATTTTCAGGATTGCACTGTATCCAATGATGAAATATTAAGTAAGTTGTTATCTAATATACAATTAGGAAGAAATCAGATATTTTTTAAAGCAAGGTAGTCCGTTTATTGACACAAATCTATTTCCCAAATGAAAAAGAGGGACATTTATTGAGCTAAGAGGGACAAGGGTTAAAAATAGGGACTCTCCCTCCAAAATAGGGACACTTGGGAGGTAAGAGTTGATATGGCTTCAATGTTAATCTAGTCAAATCCTCTTTTAGGATTGAGAGGGAAATGTTTCCTTTCTAGGGAAGAACAGTTTATGATTTACGGATTTCATTCCATTATATGAATTAATAGAAAAAAGTTTTAAAATTCCCTATACCAATTCCTTTCATCCACATTTTCTCCCCATCATTGAACTTTCAATTTTATGGACATATATATTTATTCAACTGTACTAACTAAAATGTCAGCTAAATGTCAGTTGTGAGAATATCCCTTTAATACAAAAATATATTATGAAAATCTTTTAAACCTTTATGTCACAGTCATGTATATACATACCTGTCTTCTTAGCATTCTGTGTGTAGATGGTGACCGCAGGGGAGCAGTGAGCTTTGGGATCACTAATTCAGATTTGACATCATTTAGCACAGCTTCTTGAAGAAGGCAGCTGCTGTCAACATGATTGCTAGAACCTGCACAGGAGTCAAAGCAAAATTCCAGTTACTCTGCAATATCAAACTAGATATACATTAAACCACAATGCGTAGTTACAATATATTATTTACCAAGCAGCATATGTAAAATTTTGGGCACCCACTAGGAATCATTATTTGCTTAGGGTGGTTACTGAGCCCATGTATATAAAGTGTGGTTTTCAGGGCATGCATCCAGGATACCATTCTTTCCATTAGAATGTACTGCTATCATAAAATATGTACCTTCATCATAAAAACACATAAACGTGGATCTAATGTTCTCCTTTCCTGAAAATCATAACATATCACTGGTAAAATATCTCTCTAAAATCTAAGCACAAAACTGGATTTCCAGATCAAGTCCCTTTTCCTCCACAACCCCTGACACATTTGTTATCACTACTTTCATCACTACTTTCAGGGTACAATTTATTGGGGCGAATTTGCTGTAGATTGTACGGTAGGTTTTATTGTCATTGACTTTAATGGGAGAGAGCAAAATCCGAAGGAAAGGTTTATCTGCAGATTGAAGTGCTTATTTTGCTTTTTTCATCAAAGTTAATGGAGAAATTGTCACAATCACGGTCCACAGTAGTGGATCCACTGGACCACCACAAGCGATGGTGTAAGCCACGCCAGGGAGCGGAGTCTAAGTAGGTCCCGGTTTTCACCAGAGCCCGCCGCAAAGCAGGATGGACTTGCTGTGGCGGGAGTCTACCAGGTCGCTACCCCTGACGTGACTTGCTTTCGGTGGCAGCAGGTGGAAGAGGTATAGCGTGGTACAGAATCGTAAGGCAGGCTCGTAGTCGGGGACAGGCGGAAAGGTTCGGACAGGCGGCAAAGGTTCATGGTCGTGGGACGGAGGCTAACGGTACGGTACACGGAAATCAGGACAAGACACAGAAAAAGTTTTCTCTATAGGCAATGGCACTAAAGATCTGGCAAACAAGTCAGGAAGGGGCAGGCTTAAATAGGGGAAGCGACCGGCAATAACCAATTACCGGTGCGCTGGCCCTTTAAATTTAACACTGCCGGCGCACGCGCGCCCTAGGGAGCGGGGCCGCGCGCACCAAGGGACAGAGACAGCAGCAGGAGCGTGGCTGGGTAAGTCAGGTACGGGACAGGCAGGGGAACGAGCGCCACTCGGCATCCGTGACAGTACCCCTCCCCCTCTTTGGCCTCGCCCTCTTTCTGGCCTGAAGGAACCTCTGGATTACGCTACAGTCCAGAATGTTCTCCTATGGCTCCCAAGACCTTTTCTTGGGCCCGAACCCCTTCTGATCAACGAGGAAATATCGTTTCCCTCTAGTCCTCCTCATACCCAGGATCTCCTTGACCAAAAAGACGTTAGAGGCATCAGCCACAGACGACGGGGGGACTGTCTTCCGAGAGAAACGATTCAGGACCAAGGGTTTTAGTAGAGAGACATGAAATGAGTTCGGGATACGCATGGTAGGCGGGAGCTGGAGCTTATATACCACCGGGTTTATCCGTTTAATGACCTCGAAAGGTCCCAAAAAGCGGGGTCCCAGTTTGTAACTCGGGATCTTGAGGCAGACATATTTGGCCGACAGCCACACCTTGTCACCTGGGTAGAAGACAGGAGGAGGACTTCTTCTTTTATCTGCTTGGGCCTTCGTGCGCTCTGCAGCACGGAGCAGAGACTGGCGGGTCAGGGCCCAGATGGCCTTCATGTCTTGGACCAACGCATCCGCTGCCAGGACCTCAGACAGGGATGTCAGCGGAAGTGGTGGGTAGGGGTGCAGGCCGTACACGATGTAGAAGGGGGAGGCAACTGTGGACTCCAACTCTAGGGAATTAGAAGAAAACTCCGCCCACGGAAGCACGTTGGACCAGTCATCCTGTCGAGCCGAGACAAAGTGGCGCAAGTAATTCCCCAGGACTTGGTTGACTCTCTCCACCTGACCATTCGTCTGAGGGTGGTAAGCCGAGGAGAAATCAAGCATCACAGGCACTTGAGAACAAAGGGCCTGCCAGAATTTAGAAATGAACTGGAGCCCTCGATCCGGGACGATTTGCAGGGGAAACCCGTGCAAACAAAAAAATGCAGTGAAAAAACAGATCGTCGAGGGGCAGAAGGCAAGCCTGGAAATGGGACAAAATGCGCCATTTTAGAAAACCGATCCGTGACCACCCAGACAACGGTGTTACCAGATGAGGGGGGAAGATCAGTTACAAAGTCTATCGCCACGTGAGACCATGGTTGGGTAGGGATGGGCATGGGATGCAAGAGTCCCGCAGGTTTGTGACGAGGTGTCTTGTTGTGGGCACAGGTGACACAGGACTCGATGAATTACCTGACATCTTTAGCGAGGTCCGGCCACCAATAGAACCGTGAGATCAGGAGAAACGTCTTACGAGCACCAGGGTGTCCCGCCACCAATGAACAGTGTCCCCACTTCAAGATATGCCTTCGGAGCGCAGGGCTCACGTATGTTTTCCCTGGCGGGACATTCCGGAGATTGACAGGAGCTGCGGAGACCAGACGCTCAGGGGGTATTATGTGCTCTGGAGTCACTTCTTCTCCAACCATGTCGGAGGCGCGTGAAAGGGCGTCGGCCTTGACATTCTTTTCCATGGGACGGAAGTGGATCTGGAAAGTAAACCGAGAAAAGAAGACCACCTAGCTTAGCGCGGATTGAGTCGCTGGGCCGTCTGGAGGTACTGGAGGTTCTTGTGGTCCGAATAGATACAGATGGGGTGCCGAGCCCCTTCCAGCAGATAACGCGATTCCTCCAACGCGATTCCTCCAATGCCAGTTTGATGGCTAATAACTCCCGGTCACAAATAGTGTAATTCCTTTCTGCCGGTGAGAATGTTTTGGAATAGAAGCTACAAGTGACCGTTTTGCCCGTGGGCCCCTTTTGCGTGAGTACCGCTCCAACTCCAACCGACGAGGTGTCTACTTCTAGCGAGAAGGGCTTTGCGGGGTCCAGCCACGACAGGATAGACGCAGAGACAAAGGCAGTTTTTAGCTTAGCGAACACTTCTTCGGCCTCGGGAGGCCAACTTCGCGGATTAGCTTTCTTCTTCGAGAGGGCCACGATGGGAGCCACCAGTGTGGAAAAGTGCGGGATGAACTGCCGGTAATAATTGCAAAAACACAGAAACCGTTGTACGGCCCGAAGGCCAACGGGGCAAGGCCACTGCAAAACGGCTGACAACTTTGCTTGCAACAATTGGAAATATTCAACAGCAACAATGTAGAGAAATTTGGTAAGCGGGTGCACGCCTTCAGGACCAGGATCCAGGTCAATATGACAAAAAACCAAAGCGAAGGCAGCACATCCAAACAAATGTGGTTTATTGACCCAACAACAGCGACGTTTCAGCCCTGACCAGGGCTTTTTTCAAGCTAAACACAAAGTGCTAACACATGGTATATATAGTGAACGGTGCCATTATTCAATTCAAAACAATTATACCGTGCCATAATTCAATTCAAAACATTAGTACACAATATATTCAAAATATTCACAAATGTGTCAATCAGAACAAACACATAATTACTCATAGTGTGTATAGTGCCCTATAGTGCATAGTGCAGCAAACTCGGGATACATGATTAATAATTATGATTAGGAAAGCCATCATAAGATGGTAATTAAGTGATACAAATCATGTGACACCCAATTTAAAAATTATACAGCAGTGATCATTCACTTACTAGCTGGATAAGAAAAAACACTTCATCCATCGCTACGGCGTCTCTACTGCTGAACTGCGCACGCGCCAGATAGCAGAATCCAGCGCATGCTCATTAGAGTCTGAAAGACTCAGCTATACCACGCATGCGGTAAAAGACAAAAGCGGCGCATGCACAAAGTGAAACAGCCCGCGACATTTAAGCACAGGCTGGAATCACATATCACATAACATCGGACTGTCAGAATAAAGCAGAAAAGGTTTGTATAGGCTTTTACATTCTGCTGTCTGTGTCCCCCTGGTAATACACTTGGGGAGACATTGTCGGCGGGATGGTGGGTCGTTGGTGGTTTTATGGTTTGGCACTAATCTCCCATGGTGTGACCTCTATTTGGGGTTAAAAGCCTATACAAACCCTATCTGCTTTGTTTTGACAGTCCGATGTTATGTGCTGTTTTGTTTCAGCCCGTCCTTAAATGTCGCGGGCTGTTTCACTTTGCGCATGCGCCGCTTTTGTCTTTTACCGCATGCGTGGTATAGCTGAGTCTTTCAGACTCTAATGAGCATGCGCTGGATTCTGCTATCTGGCGCGTGCGCAGTTCAGCAGTAGAGACGTCGTAGCGATGGATGAAGTGTTTTTTCTTATCCAGCTAGTAAGTGAATGATCACTGCTGTATAATTTTTAAATTGGGTGTCACATGATTTGTATCACTTAATTACCATCTTATGATGGCTTTCCTAATCAAAATTATTAGTCATGTATCCCAAGTTTGATGCACTGTGCACTATAGGGCACTATACACACTAAGAGTAATTATGTGTTTGTTCTGATTGACACATTTGTGAATATTTTGAATATATTGTGTACTAATGTTTTGAATTGAATTATGGCACTGTATAATTGTTTTGAATAATGGCACCGTTCACTATATATACCATGTGTTAGCACTTTGTGTTTAGCTTGAAAAAAGCCCTGGTCAGGGCTGAAACGTCGCTGTTGTTGGGTCAATAAACCACATTTGTTTGGATGTGCTGCCTTCGCTTTGGTTTTTTGACAACTTTGCTTGGTCCATCCGCAGGCCCCGGTCAGAGATAATGTAGCCCAGAAATGGAAGGCTAGCTTGATGAAAGAGGCATTTGCCCAGTTTGCCATACAGCCGGTTATCTCGAAGGAGCCTCAGTACCTGGCGAACGTGGATGCGGTGAGTCTCTAGATTGGGTGAGTATACCAAGATGTCATCCAAGTAGACCACGACACAGGTATAAAGGAGATCCCTGAAAATGTCATTCACGAACTCCTGGAAGATGGCAGGAGCATTGCACAGTCTAAATGGCATGACCAGGTAATCAAAGTGCCCGTCCCTGGTGTTAAATGCCGTCTTCCATTCATCGCCTTATGGATACGGCCCCCCTCAAATCCAACTTGGAGAAGATCTTCGCACCCCGTAGGCGATCAAAGAGTTCTGTGATCAACGGTAGAGGGTACTGATTCTTCACCATGATCTTGTTAAGACCACGATAATCGATGTAGGACCATAAGGAACCGTCCTTCTTTCCACACAAAGAAGAATCCTGCACCCGCGGGAAAGGAGGATTTTCGTATAAACCCCTTCGGGTGCGGACTGGTACCCAGCAGTAGGTCAATCGGACAATCGTATGGGTGATGAGGAGGGAGGGTATCCGCTTGTTTCTCTAAGAAAACATTGGTGAATTCCTGATATTCAGCAGGTAGGCCGGGCAACGGTTCACGGGGAGTCGAGTGAGAGCCGGAAAGCACCGGGCGACGTGCCACCAGACAACGGCTCAGGCAGTTAGGACCCCAGCGAGTTACCTCCCCAGACGCCCAGTCTAGTGTAGGGGAGTGGAGCCGCAGCCACGGAAGCCCGAGGAGAACCACCGAAGAGGAGCGAGGCAACACGTAGAAGGAGATCTTCTCCTTATGCAGGACCCCTACGTGGAGGGACAGCGGTTTTGTAATGAATCGTATGGTGCAACTTAGCAGTTCCCCGCTGACCGAGGAGATCACCAGCGACTTTTCCAGGCAGACCACCGAGAGGTGACACTGCATCACTAAGGAGCGGTGGATAAAGTTCCCGGCTGAACCAGAATCCAGGAAGGCCGAGACCTGAAACGTGAGTCCAGCATCAGTCACGACCTGTACCGGCATCATCAGGCATGGAGAGGAGGAATTTGCACCTAGGGCCGCCTCTCCCACGGGACCTAGGTGCGGGAGTTTCCCGGACTTTTGGGACAATTCCTCCGGAAGTACTCAGGGCTGCAACGGTATAGGCACAGGTTCTCTAGCCGACGTCGGGCCAATTCTTGCTCAGTGAGCTGAGCCCGATCAACCTGCATGGGTTCCCCAGTGAGAATTGGAGTATGTTGCGTAGGAGGCCTCTGGAACACCGGAGCCAGGCGCCGGAACCGGCGTGTTCGGGCTATCTCATGCTCTTGCCGAAGCTCTTCTCTCCTCTCCGAAAAACGCACGTTGATGCTGGTGGCCAACTGGATCAATTCGCTGAGAGAGGACGGGATGTCTCTCGCGGCCAGCACATCCTTAACCTGGCTGGAGAGCCCCTTTTTAAAGGTGGCCCACAGGGCGGCCTCCTTCCAGGTTAACTCTGAGGCTAAGGTGCGGAACTGCACCACATAGTCTCCCACTGACGAATTCCCCTGGCGCAGGTTTAGGAGGGCCGTCTCGGCGCAGGATGCTCGTGCTGGTTCCTCAAACACCCCATGGAATTCTATGAGGAAAGCCTGTAGGTCCGCAATTACCGGATCGTTCCTATCCCACAGACGTGTGGCCTTCCCAGACAATAGGCTGACCACAAACGCCACCTTGGAACGTTCGGACAGGAATTGGTCCACCATTAGCTCGATATGCATAGTGCACTGGGTGAGGAACCCCCTGCAGAGCTTGGGATCGCCGTCAAACTTGGCCGGCAGCGACAGACGGAGCTTGGGTCCCAACGGAGTCAGTGGTGTCGCTGGAGCGGGAGCGTCCACGGAAGGAGATGGAGGTTGCTGCTGGGCAGCGACGAGCTGCTGCATCATAGTGGTCAGTTGATCCAGCTGTTGCGCCTGCTGGCCCAGTTGCTGCGACTGCTGGGCAACAGCGCATGAGAGGTCCACCACACTGGGCAATGGCACCTTGGCGGGATCCATGGCCGGATCTTACTGTCACAATCACGGTCCGCAGTAGTGGATCCACTGGACCACCGCAAGCGATGGTGTAAGCCACGCCAGGGAGCAGAGTCTAAGTAGGTCCCGGTTTTCACCAGAGTCCGCCGCAAAGCGGGATGGACTTGCTGCGGCGGGAGTCTACCAGGTTGCTTCCCCTGACGTGACTTGCTTGCGGTGGCAGCCGAGGTATAGCGTGGTACAGAATTGTTAGACAGGCTCGTAGTCGGGGACAGGCGATAAGGACAGGTGGCAAAGGTTCGTGGTCATGGGACGGAGGCTAATGGTACGGTACACGGACATCAGGACAAGACACAGGAAACACTTTCTCTATAGGCAATGGCACTAAAGATCCGGCAAACAAGTCAGGAAGGGGCAGGCTTAAATAGGGGAAGCGACCAGCAATAACCAATTACCGGTGCGCTGGATTTTAAATTTAACACTGCGGGCGTGTGCGCGCCTTAGGGAGCAGGGCCGCACGCGCTGAGGGACAGAGACAGCAGCAGGAGCGCGGCTGGGTAAGTCAGCTACGGGACAGGCAGGGGAACGAGCACGCCTGCGACCCGGGACGGGGATCGCAGGGGCATCCGTGACAGAAATAGTCTCAGTTGAACACAGAATAAAACAAATCAGTACAAATTTGTCATATATTTGTTATGGATTTTACTGTCAAGATGGGTGTTGACCATGGCGGCCATTTTGAAGTCGTCCATTTTGGATCCAACTGTATTTTTTCCAATGGGAAGAGGGTCATGTAACACATCACACACATGCAGAGGTTAACATGTGAGGACGGAGCGGATAGAAATTGTGTTGATGTCTAGTGAATGCAGTACCCGGGTCATTGCAGCAGATTTCAATGCAAGACACCCTACGAGACCACCCATCTACCATGCTACAGTTAGAAAACTGCTTGCCAAATTTTGTGGAACAGGTTCAGTGTTTTCCAAAATGTGGACGCAAGAAAACTGTCACAAATGAAGAAACATCAGTGGCTGTCCTAGCTTCATTCAGCAAGAGCCCACAGCGTAGCACTCACCGCATGACACCGGAGAGTGGCATTAGTAGAACATCCCTTTGCCGGATATTAGCTGCTCACAAATGTCACCTTTACAAAATCCAGCTGCTGCAGCATCTCCACAAGGATGGCCCAGATCGGCGCACTGAATTTTCAGAATGGCCAAAACAAAAATTGGAACAGAACCTTCAGTTTACACAGAACATTATGTGGCATTGATGAGGCAAACTTTTTTGTGAATGGTGAAGTTAAACAAAACCACCGCTATTGGCCTGACACTAACCCACAGTGGATAGATTCCTCCGAGACTGTTGGGACACAAATATTAATGGTATGGTGTGGTGTGGTATATGGTGTACAAAGATAGTGGGCCCATTCTTCATCAATGGAATCCTCAATGCCACTGGATATCTGAAATTGCTACGTGATGATGTGTTACCCTCTTTATGTACTGAAGATGGCACTTTCCATGAGATTTTCCAGCAAGATGGTGCACCACCACATTATGGGTGTCAGGTCCGAGCACTCCTACATGAACAGTTTCCTGGAAAGTGGATTGGTCATCACAGGCCAGTTGATTGGCCACCAAGGTCTCCCCGATCTGACCCCCTTAGACTTTTATCTTTGGGGTTATCTGAAAGCAATTGTCTATGCTGTGAAGATACGAGATGTGCAGCATCTGAAACAACAGATACTGGAAGCCTGTGCTAGCATTTCTTCTATGGTGTTGCTATCATGCCATGACTAAGGGTGACCTGTGCACCTGTAACGCGTCGGCTCCCCTTCGGGTTTTTTTTTTGGCTATGCTTCGTTGGGATACCTGGCTTTTTTAATATGTATCTACAATAAAGGATACGTTTCTGGTACCGCTGTTCCACTACTTTATACTACATTGGACTCTATACGGTTCGCTCTAACCGGGGTACTTGCGGAGGCCACCAACGTTTGGGGGTAAGCTGGTTCATTTTTGTCTGTACACAGTTGCTATCAGTGTGCAAAGAGTGGGAGAAGAGGGTTGCATTGACAATCCAACACAATGGGCAGCACTTTGAACACATTTTTTAGGTGGTCATAAACTTGTAAATAACTCATGAAAGAATAAAGTTATGTTAAAACCAAGCACACCATTGTTTTTCTTGTGAAATTCTCAATACGTTTGTTTTGTTACATGACCCTCTTCCCGTTGGAAAAATAAAGTTGGATCCAAAATGGACGACTTTAAAATGGCCGCCATGGTCAACACCCGTCTTGAAAAGTTTTTCCCCTCCCATATACTAATGTCCTACAAACAGGAAGTTGATATCACCAACCATTTCCATTTTATTTAGGTGTATCCGTATAAATGGCCCACCCTGTACACCCCGTCAACGCGACTGTATCCCCTAAGGTTAGTAACCTCTTTAACCCTTTCAGGAACAGCCCATTTTATTTCTTCCTGCCTTCCAAGAGCTATAACGTCTTTATTTTTTCATCCACGTAGCAAAAGAATTTTATCAGGGTTTACAAAGTTCAACTTATGGTATGAGTCACATATTGTCTTTATTCTGCATTTTTTGAGACCACTAGCTTTTTCTATTGTAGGACCTACTGTATATGAGAGCTCATTTTTGTGGGGTTAGGTGTTGTTTTTATTGGTACAAATCTGAAGTAAATGTATCTTTTTGATTCTGTTCTAGGAGGCAGAATGACCAAAAATCCCACAATTCTAGCATGGAGTATTTTACTTGTTTTGAAGCTTTTACCAAGCAGGATAAATAGCATGATATTGTTTGGATCAGACTTCTGTAAATATGGTGACAGCAATTACATTCATTCTTTTTATTGCTTATTTTTCTATATGATAAATGGAAGAATCTAGTACAATCACGGCAGGCCTGGTGGCCTTCATTAGGCCCCTAGCTGGGATTGCCTACTGAACAACACCACAAAGGCTCTGAATGGGTGGATGACAAGGCAATGGAAGGAGATGCTGAAGCCCTTCCTGTTAATCTAAGCAGATAAATGGCAAGGATTGAAGATATCTCTAATCCAGGTCAATGGTGCCAGGTGCTAGCTGTAACCAACAGCCAGCACTCGCTGGGTATGGAGAGGGCTCAGCATAAGAACCTGCTCCATACACCCTTAACAGCATAACGACATAAAATTACATCATTTTGCATGAAAGGATTGAGGAGGCGAAAGCAACTGCTATACTGCAAACATTGTTCACAAATGGAATGAGAGAGAAGAGATGTACAAGGTGTTGACTTGGCCCCAAAATGCTTGGCTTCTTAATTCTAGCATCTGTGGAATGACACCTCATCTCGCAGCTTTCAAGGTCTGCTGCTAATGTCTTAATGCCAAATACCACAGGAAGTTTTCAAATGACTTGTGGAGTCTGTTTTTGTGGTACAAGGTTCAAAATATTATGGCTAATTAGTGCAGTTGGCAATAAGCTGCATCTTAATTTTTCTGTGTACCTTTTACCGTAGGGGAAATGGGGTTGCTGCAGGTGGAAATCTAAATTAAATCTGTATAAAACATAAATCTAACCACTGCACTTTATATACGTATATTGCATGAGACCCTGCAAATCAGAGGACAGTCAAAACCCATTCAACACTTAAGTCAGATTGCGTAATTCATATGGTCTCTCCCTATTATAACCCTTGGCCATATTTACCACTAGACAAAGCAGGACCAAAGCCTAAGGTGGCACCCTACTGAGAGTAACAACAGTCACACTTGTATCCATTCCCAAAAGGTATATTTTCTGGTGGGGAAAGAGTTCTATGGCACACTGGTATTGGGAGAAGTTCACTGCATGTAGCAACTCTTCCATGTTTTTTGGCTGTCTAAGTGCTGCAAGGTCTGCTTGAGCTTCCTCCAGACGTCAAGTCAGAAAAGTAGGTAAGGGGGAGGGCTACGTCAGAAGCTCAGGAGCAAGAAGATGTCTGCAAGCCCAGTCTGTGCTCTGAGCCTTCTCTATTTATTGTGAAGTTGGTTGTTATCGAAACAAAACTAAAAGTTTCATGGTGATCAGGCACATTGTGTGTGTATGTGTGCACGCATGACTGTGTGCATGAATGAATGCACACCTGTCTGTGTATATGCACTCTGTGTGTGCAAGTGCATGTCTATGTGTGTCTTTCTGGGTTTTTTTCTGTATGTGCTATTGTAGTGAGCAAGTGAACTTGTATTTAGGTTTCAATGTAAGAAGAGAAGAATGTCCAGCTTGGATGCAACGTCAATAAAATCCACTTTATTCGGAGAGGTTTAAAAGATACATCCATAGGTTACAAACATTTTACGTGTTTCAGGCCTAGCTGCTTACTGGCCCTTAGTCATAGCATAGTGAGTAACTAACATGTGCACACCTATATAGTGGCATCAATCACACAAGCGTATGTGAACACATGTAGTAATCAATCAAGGTGTGTGCAAATGTACAAACATGGTAAGACATACAAAAAATGTTTCCACAACTTACAGTATGGAGTTTACTAAAATATCTAATATCATTAGGAAATTCTTACCCATTCTTACATCTGATCCTCTTTTGTCTAGTTGTTTTACTGATGGTACTAAATGTGTGGCAAGAAGGGCCCCCACACTTCGACAGCGTTTATCACCAAGTTTGTTTCATAGTACTTGTAGTACTCCTATCTGGTTGCAGCATGCTGGGTGTTTCAAATGCGGGCACGGCCGGTGCACATGTTGTGGCTCATTACAAATTTCTTCTTCGTTCATGTCGTTTTGGACGGATACCAGGTACACAATTAAACAGTATATTAATTGTAATACGCGGTATGTCGTTTACCTCGTGTCCTGTCTAGAATGCCGTCTGCAGTATGTGGGTTGCACCAGTCGCAGACTCAAAGAACGTATTCGTCTACATCTATCTGATACTAGAGCCACGTTCACACAGGGTGCATCAGCCGTCTCCAGGCATTGTATCACGCAGCATGCAGGCAACACAAACACTCTTTCCTTTCAAGGTATTGTAAGAGTTAACCTGTTAGAGAGAGGAGGTGATCACCGGCGTAAGCTCCTAAACAGAGAGACTTACTGGATTTTTACTTTATAAACTAGAGTCCCACAGGGTCTCAATAGTAGGCAGGATGTTATATTACAATATTGATCTTGTGTTATTATAAGTTATTTTATTTATTTTCTCTAGTTGTGCCTTTTTTATGCCTGTTTTGTATGTCTTACCATGTTTGTACGTTTTGCACACACTTTGATTGATTACCACATGTGTTCACATACGCTTGTGTGATTGATGCCACTATGTAGGTGTGCACATGTTAGTTACTCACTATGCTATGACTAAGGGCCAGTAAGCAGCTTGGCCTGAAACGCGTAAGATGTTAGTAACCTATGGATGTATCTTTTAAACCTCTCCGAATAAAGTGGATTTTATTGACGTTCCATCCAAGCTGGACATTCTTCTCTTCTTACATTTTTCATTCTTCTCTTCTTTTGATTTTCTGCATTGCCTGCAGTGTCCGTGCTGGATTCTTCTATATGGTGAGCTGGATGTTTTTCTCTATTTCTCTGTATTTAGGTTTCATTACATATGACTGGACCAACTGTTTAACCCTTTACCGTTGCAGTGATTACTGGCGACAACTATTTTTTATTCTTTTATCTTCACCTTCCGAGAGCCAAACATTTTTTATTTTCCCATCAAGACAGCCATATGATGGCTTGGTTTTTGCAGTGAGCTGTAGTTTCCTTGGTACTGTTATGGGTCACATATTGTTGTAATAATGTGAGATATGTGACTTTTTGTTCGTGTTTTTATTCTGTTTTTCATGACAGGATGAACAAAAATAACAATTTTGTCATTGCTTTTACATCTTTTTTTACACTGTTTAACAAGTGGGACAGAAAACTGTGTGTGTTATATTGATCTTTAGATGGCTTCGATAATACTACTCACTTACATAATGCACTACTTATGTATTACTGCCTGCCTGTGAACTTTTTCCTCCGGCAGAGTCCAATACATACATGGCAGACCTTTGTCAGGTCCTCTGCTGCCTGTCACGAGTTGTGCCGTGGTCCACATGCTGGGCTGAAGGCATGTTCGTGCTCCCCCTACCCTGGATTGAGGTTACTCACCTCTCCCGCTCCACTGTGATCCTCTGCTGTGTGCCAGTGCGCGAGTACCCACCCCTAGGGCTCTGTGAAATTTAAAGGCCCAGCGTTCTGGTGATTGGATCATCACCGAGCACTAACCTTATAGCTTCTTTCTACTTCCAGCCTAGCCTTGACAGTTTGTTAGTGTTTGCTAGTGAGCATTCCTGTACGGTTCCTGCTGACTCCATGTATCTGACCTACTGCCCATTATTACTGACTACGTTGCCAGTTGCCTGCCCTGACCTCTCTGCCTGTCCCTGACAACGGTCTTGCCTAACAATTCGGTACCACGCTGTGCCCTGGCCACCACCGCAAGCAAGTCATGTCAGCGGTAGCGACTTAGGAGTCTCCCACCTCACAAGTCTAACCAGCTGCCGAAGACCAAGAGGCTCCTTAGATTCCACTCCCTGACGTGGTTTATACCACCGCTTGCAGTTGTTCAGTGGATCCATATCCTGCACATCTGTGACACTGCCATGCACTTAAGTGGGACTTTGCAATCACATCACATCATTACCTAAATGCCTGGACCACTATGGATCACAGCATTTACAGGGCTTAATGGCCGGAATTAGCATTCACACATTGCAGTAACGTTGTGTTCTGATTGCAGTTTTTCCTAAGTATTTTTTTAATGAAAAACAGAGCAAAATGTGTGATCTAAACAAAACATTACTGCAATGTGTGATTCTGGTCTTAACGGGTCTTTAAAGGGTTGTCTCGCTACAGTGATTGGGTTTTAATTAAAAGAACTTAAAAAAACAAGCAGCTTTGCAATATATGTTCATTACAAATGTCCTACTGATTTTGAGTTATCCCTGGTAGTAGGAGTGCATCAGCTCCTCAGATCACAATAGCCACCGACCTGTTGATTTTTCTCTCACTGGCTGCCAGTGCTGGTGACTTCAGCAGCTTCTCAATGCAGGTCAGAGAGGGGAGCGCGCACAGAGCCTGTCTCTTCTCCGGGCTTCTGTGTAGCAGAGGGGGGCGTGGTGTGCAGTGCAGCACGGATTAACCCTGTGGGTGCCTGCTCACTGCTGTGGGGGGGCTGCTCTCTTTACACAGATTCAGGAGAGCAGGGATGAGGCTGATCTGTGGACAATATGATGTAAGAGCAGTGAAGTGTGTTACTATTCTCAGAATGTGTCTGTGGAGCTTTGACTATACTAATAGAACGGATCAGGGGGGCATATGAACGGTTCATATTCCTCCCTGCTCTGCTGTATTAGTGACACATCGTGATTATATTAACACACTTCACTGCTCTTACATTGTAGTGTCCACATATCAGCCTCTGTAAAAAGAGCAGCCCCCAAATCAGGGAGCAGGCACCCACAGGGTTAATCCGGGCTGCACAACAAGTGCCCCACCCCAATTCAGCTACACAGAAGCCAGAGAAGAGCACTCCCCCATCCCTGCTGTGGAGCTAAAGCACCAGCACAGTAAGGTTTTATGACTTCTTTCAGTTACTTTGAGGCAACATGGGGAAGCAATCTCCGTGATCTAGACAAACTTTTATAGTTTGTCAGGACCACAAAGATAGTCTCACTCCCAATGCTGAGACAGAATGACTGAGTCTGAGCATCGGGAGCGAGCACAGGCATGATGACATAGGTGCATGGAGGAGGGGAGGGGTAGGAGATGCTGCACGCCCCTGAATTCAAAAATCTATCAGACACACAATAACTGAGGTATGCTGAAAACCAGAAATGAGACAACCCCTTTAATGGAGGTACAGTGCTTAGGCCATCATAATCTGTGAACACGGCCATAATATTCTTTTTACATTGTATTATTTTCTTGGCTAGGAGATATATATTGCAAGATTGCTGAAGATACTCCTTGCCCAGCTCATCTCCTAATATCTGTTATTACTTCATCTAGAGCAGGTAAATTTAATTTAGCATTCAAATCCGTTTAATAAACATGTTGTAGATTTGTGTGCATTTCAATAAAACTAATTTCATACAAACAACAGTAAAAAATAGATATAAAAGATACTTTAACCCATTACTCGTTTTAGGCCAATCTGAAAAAGTGATGAAAAACATTGATTATTATTTTCTAACAGAAGGCAAGACCGGGACACATTTCCTAGGAAACTAAAAAAAAGACCCAAAGATGGAATAGCAGAAAATCAGACCTTGTACAATGTATCCAATTAGGGTAAGTTCGTATGGTTAAGATTAGGTGCAGGACAACTTCTTAGTCAACAGAACTGAAAGTAGTTTTCTCACTATAATGATCAGTTTTTAAAATGTGGGGACAGGTAAATGAAGACTTTTTCTAAATACATTGCTCTTTTGATATTACACCAGTAAAGATATAAGAGATTTTATCTGCTCTGAGTGCACCCAAGTGTATCTAGGTTACCATCTATATTTTCTTTCCTGATTAGACAGAGAGCAGAAAGTGAGGTCACCATGGTCAGAGGAGAACGGTCTTTATCTCTAGCAAGATTAGATGAATTACTTTAGAAAAGCAATTGCTTTCACTCCTCTGAGGTTATCTCAGCATGAGAAAAACCCCAATATAAAATCACAACTTTTATTAAATACTCTTAAAAAGTCAAAAGATCCCAAAACCCCTAATGTCGATAATTACTCCTACAGTGCTATAAAGTAGTAGATAAACCTATCAGAATAGATGGCGCACTTCAAAACATAAAGCTTATATGCGTATCTATATATTACTTACGAATTCCAGATGAATGGACGTAATCCTAGAAGAAAATATACTCTCATATACAGCCCAAATGTAAGCATATAATGTTCCTGCACCAACCCTATAGTAGGCCCTAAGAAAGGTACTTATGGGGTCATTGCCCTGATGAGGGCAGCCCCACTTCGATTTGGCTAACCCTAAAGAGCTCTATCATCATGATGCAGTGTATCATGTGGTATATCTTTACTCCCCTGATGAACTTTACCATATAGGGGAAACGCGTCTGGAGAAAAATTCTTTTTCTTTTTTGAATTTAAAGATATTATGCCTATTGGCCCAAAGTAGCGAACAATAGAGGAACCTTTAGGGTTAGCCATATAGAAGTGGGGATGTCCTCATTAGGGCGATGACCCCATAAGTAGTGTTGAGCAATTACGTTGGCTATCGACATCGGGCGATAGTCGATAGTCGGCACCATCGATAAGGTTTTTCGATAGTGAGCAGTCGATTATGAGCGATGACCATTAAAGTCTATGGGAGAGCAACAACACCTTCATTCTTACACCCAAACAGGGCTGGAGAAGCTGGAATTAACAGCCACAACAGTCAAATGGATACGTGCTACATCTTAGGCACAACACTTAGGCTATAAAAGCCACAGAAAAAAAGTCACACACCATTCACTATTCCTGTCTTGTACCATAGCCTGACCCTTAAACCTGCATCACCCACAAATTAAAAAGTGCCAGAAGGCAGTATTATTTGAACCATCATTTTACTTGAACTGGACATTGAATTATCCCTGTCCTGGAATGCAGTATGACCACTAAAACACTTGACATGACCCACAGATTAAAAAAAGTGCCGGAAAAAGGAGTCTTTCAACCACCATTTTTTAGTTTCACTGGGACATTGACTAGAAATGTCCTGGACCACAGTATGACCATTAAACTGTCTGACCCCCAGATTAAAAAGTGCCGGAAAAAGGAGTCTTTCAACCACCATTTTAGTTGAACTGGGACATTGACTATACCTGTCCTGTGCCACAGCATGACCCAGGGCCGGAGTTACAGTGGGTGCGGTGAGAGCCCAGGCTGGCGTCTGTCATCTATTAACACGCAGGTTAAAATGCCCTGATGACGCAGCAACGAAAACTGTCGTGCTGAAGCAGAGTGCGGAAGCGGAAGTGTGAGAACTCCAGCCTTCCTCAGTACACAGTCAAGACTTGGGTAGCGCTTGCCCCTCCGTATGAGTGCGGACCAATTGAGTTTCACTTGGAAATACTGGTGGTTAACGCTCCTGTTCCACCCAGGTGCCCTTTTTCTTGGCATTCTTTTTTCTCATTTTACTCAACGTGCTGGAGGAAATTGTCTCTGTACTTTGTTCTCTGTCCGTGCTCCTTTACCCCATGTCCTCTGAATAACCTACATCTGGTCAAGTTTTCCTGTACCTCCCTTGTACAATTCAGAGGAATTTTTTACCAGCTATTTTGTACATGCAAGTTTTTTAGTAGTTTAATTCTAGAAAACACATTTTTAAAATAGGATGGAATCCCACCATGTCTTTGTTTCTCTTTTTTTAATTGTATTAAATGGGTTGTCTCAATACAGGAATTGATAGCTATGTTAAAGATCTTGCAAAAACAAGTCATTTTGCAATATGTGTCCATTAACAGTGTCCTACCTATTCCTGTTTCTGACAGCACCATCACCCTTGAGCCACTCTTGACAATTGTGAAGAACAAATGTCTGTTAGAAACAACATTTTTTTTATAATAGGACCTGTAGTATTGCTGCATTTCAAAGCAGCATGACCCAAAAAATTATAAATATGACTTTTCAGCCACTGTTAAAAATTGTGAGGGCTTAAAAGCCACATTTCTGTTCCAAAGGACCATAATTATAGCTGTATCTCACAGCAACATGACCTCAAAACCATTGACAATGCAAAAACTTCTTAAGATAAAGTGAGTAAATGGAATACGGTGTTGTCATAAAACCTTGCTGTCTTTTACAGTCTCCTCACAGCAAAACCAGCAAAATGAACTTTAGGGAAAAGAGAATAAAAATTGCAGTAAGAAATGATCATTTTAAAAAACGTTTTTCAAGAGGACCATTTCTGTTTGAAGAGGAATGTGAAGTAGACCGGCAACTAATCGGTGACCTCGGCAATTGGGGCCACAACATCATCAGAGATCCATGCCTGATTCATCTTGATTAAAGTCAAACGATCCACATTATCTGTGGAAAGCCGGATGCGTTTGTCTGTAATGACTCCTCCAGCTGTGCTGAAGTTACTCTCAGATATGATGCTGGCTGCTGGACTGGACAACACCTCTATGGCGTGACGAGCCAGCTCGGGCCATTCGTCCATTTTTGGATACCCAGAAGTCTATTGGGTCCGGAACACATACAAAAACATCGGTGTTGAGAAGCAGATAGTCATGCACCATGATCTTAAGCTGATCTCTGTGTGTTGGATGTGTGCCCTGCATTGCATGCGTTGGTGAGGTGGTAAACAAAGATTGCCAGAGGTCACCCATTAGGCTTCGGGACACCTTGCCTGCTGCTGCCGCTACGCCTACTTGGCACTCTACTGCTGTCACGTCGCTGATGTTGTTCCACCGTGACATTTGGGGAACGTGAAGCAGACGCAACAGATGTCTCCAGTTGATCAATCAGCAAGGTCTCCATTTCCTGCATTTTACTCTCTATTTGGGTGGGTGGAAGGAAAGTGCTGAGTTTTGTTTTGTATCGGGGATCCAGGAGGGTGGCCACCCAGTAACTGTTGTTCATTTTGATGGCCTTAATGCGAGGATCATGTTGGAGGAAATGGAGCATCCAAGCACTCATGTGAGAGATGGAGCCTTGATTTCCCAAGCCTCTGGGTCGAGGGGCACTAGCAAAACTCATCTTCCTCCTCCGCCTCAAATTGCGCGCAACCTCTTTCCGAGGCAGGGACGTCGGTAACATCGGTGTCTAGGAATACCTCCTCCTCCTCCTCCTTCGCTGCCTCCGACACAGCTTCAACACAGCCCTGACTCGCCTGAGATGATGCACCCTGAGAGCTGATGCGCCACCTTGCACTAGCTCTGGACCCCGAACCACTGCCTAATGAAGACCGATGAAATTGTGAAAACTGTCGGGCCTTGTGGATTTGGCGGAGAGAAAAGGCTCCGGTGTCCGATCTGTGTCCGTCTCCTCCTCCGTCGCTGGCGGGGACCTGTTGTTTCAGAGTGTCCAACGATCGTTCCAGAAGCAAGATCACTACAATGCTCATGCTGACAAGGGCATCGTCCGCACTGACCATTTTGGTGGCTTTTTCAAAACTGGCAAGGATGGTGCAGAGCTCTTTCACCTGCCTCCACTCTCGGTGGCTCAACACCCCGAGGTCCGCACCGCTGCTTGTCAGGCCATGTGTCACTTCGTACTGCGTAATGGCATTGCGCTGCTCCCACAATCGCTGGAGCATGTGGAGGGTGGAATTCCAGCGTGTTGCCACATCAACAATGAGATGGTTGACGGGGAGGCCGAGCTGACGCTGCAACGCAGCCAGGCGGGACGAAGCAGGGTGCGAACGGCGGAAGTGCGAACTTAGACTTCGAGCCTTCCTCAGCAGGCAGTCCAGACTCAAGTAGCTCTTTAGAAATTTCTGGACGACAAGGTTCATGACATGTGCCAGGCAAGGGATGTGCTCCAGCCTACCGATCTTAAGGGCGGCCAGCAGATTTCGCCTGTTATCGCACACCACCTTGCCTGGCACAAGGTTCTTGGCACCCAGCCAGCGCTCGGTCTCATTGCGGAGAGCTGTCCACAGCTCCTGACCTATGTGTGGACGGTCTCCAAGACAGATTAATTTCAACACGGCCTGGTTTCTCTGGGCACGTGATGCACAGAGGACCTTGAGGGAAAGAACCCTGCACCATCCCTGCGTTTGAAGAGCATCGCCGAGCCTGACAGCCACCGTCACCCCAGAGACATCCCAGCTCCCCGTGAGTTGTCACAGAGATTAGGGGCCCTGGCGTGCTTATAGTCCATGTGCGGTGTCAGTGGACTTTTCGGCACAGATGCAGCCCAAAGCGCTTGAAATTTTAGATGACACGTGGCTGGCCAGGGCAGGGACGGCTTTTCTGGCAAAGAAATGCCTGCTCGGCATCTGGAATTGGGGGCAGGCAAGGGCCATGATGTGGCGGAACCATCTGTGTCCACCAGACGGAAAGGCAAAATTTCCAAGGCCAAAAGCCTGGCAATGCCGACATTCAGGCTTTTGGCTTTGGGATGGTTTGGGTTAAAAGGGTGTTCTTCTGCTCCCAAACCTGGAAGACAGAAGGCTGGCTGCTAGACTGGCCGCTGTACGGCATGCAGGTCGTCAAACTGGCGGAAGGAGAAGGGGTATGATGGGTCTCTGGTGGTGCTAGTGGTACTCGGGCGACGGTGGAGGCTGAGGCGGAGGCTGATCCCTGATCATGACTCTGAGAGACATGGGCAGCTGAGGAATCGCTTGGTGGTGCGGGAGGAGGAGGAAGGCGCGGAGACAGAGGGTTGTGACAGTGGTTGGAGGCCCCGGCGTCGGTCTGGCTTTTTGGCCAAGTGTTGCCTCCATTTCAACTCATGCATTCGCTGCATGTGACTAGACATGTTGGTGGTGGTTAACCACCTAAGGTTCTTGCCACTTATGCGTTTACGGCAAAGGCGGCATATGACATCGCTGGGTGAATCAGAGGCTTGGTCAAAAAAAGGCCAGGCTTGAGAGGTCCTGGACCTTTTTGACGGAGATAAGCGAGGAGCGGGGTTTGCGCTGACCGTGGCTGGCGGAATCATATCAGCGGGATTCTGCGGGCCGCCCTCTCCCTTTTTGAGGCGGAACCCGTACGGTCACTACCCCATCGTCTTCCTCCTCGTCCAGTGATGAAGCGCTCGCAAGCAAATTCTGCTGAAAAGACCACGTTGGATCCGCAATGTCGTCATCATCATCATCATCAACACAGGTGACTTCGTCGTCCTGACATTCTGCATCCAGGAGCTGCGGGCTACAAGCAAGAGGGACTGCAAGGCGTTGCCCGGGATTTTTGCCGATTGACCGGCTTCCTTTTCCTCCTCTGATGGCATCAGTAACTGGGCGTCAGAGCAGAGAAAATCATCCTTTTTGGCCTCTTGATCTTTTAACATGCCTTCTGACCCCAACAGCATTTTGTCATCAAGGAGGTCTTCAGAAAATGGATTATCCACAGTGGTGAGTACACGAGTTGACATTTGGGCTGCTTCATGTTGGACGGATGCTGGTGATGCTGATGACGACATTTTGTGGCCGTGACTGGGAGGACGAGGAGGTAAGACTGCTGGATGCAGGTTGCATTAACCACTGAAGGACAGATTGGCGACGCTGTTCGTTACTGAGATTCACAGGGCCCTGACCCAGCGATGACAGGCCTGACGGTCCTGCAACTGATGATCCGCTGGCATGGTGTTGTCGCACAGCACTGGAATGAGCACCTTCTCTCGTACCTCTACCTCCATGTAATACCCCCCTCTTTTCTCGCTTACCACCTGAATTTCGCTCCATGTTCAGAAATATACAAATTTGAGAAGGTATGAAAGAGTTTTGGAAAGTCTCTTATTCAAAGACGGCAAAACACAGCTATTCTCAAATCCTCAAATCAAAACAAAAATAGCAGGATTCAAAATATAACTGCAAAGTAGATCTATCAAGTCAACAAAAACTGGCCTGCGCCAAAGTCAAAAAAAACAACTATTCTGCACAATGCATTCGGATAATAAAAAAAGTATTTTTTGGCACCTATCAATTCACCTGTGGTAACTACACAATTGCTGGATTCAAATTTAACTGCAAGGTGGCCTATCAACAATTCTGGACTGGGCAAAAGTGCCAAAAAACACGTATCTGTAATGTATTCGGATAATAAAAGGTATTTTTTGGACACCTATCAATTCACCTGTGTGTGACTAAAAAATTGCAGTATTCACATTTTTAAGTGCAAGGTGCCTCAATGAACAAAGCTGTAGTGCACCAAAGTAAAAAAACACGTATTGTAATGTATTCGGATAATAAAAGGTATTTTTTGGCACCTATCAATTCACCTGTGGTAACTACACAATTGCTGGATTCAAATTTAACTGCAAGGTGGCTCTATCAACAAATCTGGACTGGGCAAAAGTGCAAAAAGCACGTATCTGTAATGTATTCGGATAATAAAAAGGTATTTTTGGCACCTATTAATTCACCTGTGGTGACTACAAAATTGCTGTATTCAAATTTAACTGCAAAGTAGATCTATCAACAAAGCTGGCCTGCGCCAAAGTGAAAAAACACGTATCTGTAATGTATTCGGATAATAAAAGGTATTTTTTTGGCACCTATCAATTCACCTGTGGTGACTAAAAAATTGCAGTATTCACATTTAAGTGCAAGGTGCCTCAATGAACAAAGCTGTAGTGTACCAAAGTCAAAAAACACGTATCTGTAATGTATTCGGATAATAAAAGGTATTTTTTGGCACCTATCAATTCACCTGTGGTAACTACACAATTGCTGGATTCAAATTTAACTGCAAGGTGGCTCTATCAACAAATCTGGACTGGGCAAAAGTGCAAAAAACACGTATCTGTAATGTATTCGGATAATAAAAGGTATTTTTTGGCACCTATCAATTCACCTGTGGTGACTAAAAAATTGCAGTATTCACATGTTAGTGCAAGGTGCCTCAATGAACAAAGCTGTAGTGCACCAAAGTAAAAAAACACGTATCTGTAATGTATTCGGATAATAAAAGGTATTTTTTGGCACCTATCAATTCACCTGTGGTAACTACACAATTGCTGGATTCAAATTTTTAAATGCCCAAAGGGGGCTTCTATCAACAAATCTGGACTGGGTAAAGTGCAAAAAACACGTTTCTGTAATGTATTGGATAATAAAAGGTATTTTTGGCACCTATCAATTCACCTGTGGTGACTAAAAATTGCTGTATTCAAATTTAACTGCAAAATGTATCTATCAACAAAGCTGGCTGCGCCAAAGTAAAAAAACACGTAATCTGAAATTTATTCGGATATTACAAGGTATTTTTGGCAACTATCAACCGGGGCTGACTTGCTGGATTCTAATTTAAGTACAAGGTGGATAATAATATCAACAAAGGTGGAATGGGCAAAATTGAAATGAACACCTATCTGAAATGTATACTGATAATAAAAGTGGAGTTTTGCACCTAACAAAGAGACCTGCAGTTACTAGAAAAGATGTGTATCCTATAAGTTCAGGCTGCCCAATATCCAGGAAATATTTCAATAGAAAACTGTTAATAATAAAGCTATTGCAGTGCAATGTCTACACTAAGTCTTGGTGAACTTTATCCAGTATTCTTTATAGAGCTTGTCTATTCGTATAATACAAGATATTTTTGGCACCTTTCAATTCACCTGTGGTGACTATTAAATTGCTTGATTCATATTTAAGTGCAAGGTGGATATATCAACAAAAGTGGAATGGGCAAAATTTGAACACCTATCTGAAATGTATACGATAATAAAAGTGGAGTTTTGCATCTAACAAAGAGACCTGCAGTTACTAGAAAAGATGTGTATCCTATAGGTTCAGGCTGCCAATATCCAGGAAATTATTTCAATAGAAAACTGTTAATAATAAAGCTATTGCAATGTTTACACTAATTCTTGGTGAACTTTATCCAGTATCCTTTATTGAGCTTGTCTGTGTTCACCCGCGGGCCCCCTCCCCTCCCCCCTGTGACTTTACAGCAGTAGATGCTCCTTTAAAATTCTCTTCCTAACTATATAAAATCTTCCAATCTCTAATCTAACTAAATTGTAAGGATCACAGCTAATAGTAGAGGTTTCTCTGTGAAGAAATAGAATGATTTTGCTGAGCTGTTTGGACACAAGCAGAGCGCACGTCTTTCTGCTCTGAGACGCTGAGAGACACTGAGGCTGAACAGGAAACGTTGTTCTATGTAAAACGAGGTCGTGTGATTTTTCCAGCCAATCGCAACCATACACATCCCAGTCATGACGTCGCACCACACATCTCACCCTGCTCTATTCTATAATCTGTTTGCTGGCTGCCAAAATTACAGGAAGCGCCGAAAAAGGCGCGATCTTAATAGATGACAGATTTTAACCTAAATTATCGCATGATCTAAAAAATCCGATCACCATAAAAACTGTGCCGATTTCAACTTTGTTGATAATAATCGCTCAACACTACCCATAAGTACCTTCCTTCGAGCCTACTATAGGGTTGGTGCGGGAACATTATATGCTTACATTTGGGCTGTATTGGAGAGTATATTTTCTTCTAGGATTACGTCCATTCATCTAGAATTCGTAAGTAATATTTAGATATGCATATAAGCTTTACGTTTTGAAATGCGCCACCTATTCTGATAGGCTTAGCTACTACTTTATATCACTTTAGGAGTAATTATCGACATTAGGGGTTTTGGGATCTTTTGACTTTTTATTTGTATTTAATAAAAGTTGTGATTTTATATTGGGGTTTTTCTTATGCTGAGATAATTTGTAATACCCTGATTTTTGATATTGGATGATCAGTGATAGGCCATGTTCACACGGCTTAAAATGGGCCGTATTTCGGTCCTTAATTACGCGCCGGAGTGCGCCTATTACGGGCCGAAAACGGCCCATTCATTACGGTAATTCACAGTTCTCATAGAGAACTATGAATTACGTCTCCTCTCCCCGCACGGCGGGGAGATAATCGACATGTCACTTTCTAGCGGCGTATACGCGCCGCTAGCAGTGATTGTCTATGGGCCGGTGAAGTGCCGGCCCCCCCGCTCACTCCCCGCCCCCGTCCACACGGCATAATTGCGGGGCGAAATTACGCCCCGCAGTTAAGCCGTGTGAACCTAGCCATAAACTCCTCAGAGGTGTGTAGTATTTACCTGCAGATTAAATCTCTTGCATTTATGTCTCTGTACCGGCCCAGCTAGTTATAGAGAAGCTAAATATACTAATCACTGCTATAGAACCATCCACAGTCTGGACAAGCATCATGAGTATGAAGCTGCCTGTGCCTCTGTGAAACAGCATGGTGAGAAAATCTCTTTAACTAATAATGTGATGAAAATGTAAAAAAAAATTAGATTAGTCAGCATTTACATGGGCTCACAGCCAACAAAATAAGGAAAATAGAGAGTGTAAATCATGATACAAACATCTCATGTTGTGCAAAATTAGCTAGAAATCAATTATATCCTATATTGGCAAAGGAGGAGGGGAGGTTCCTCATTTCTTTGCTAACAATGCATTCCTTTTAGATGCGGTAGTTCGTCACAGGTTTTTGCTCCATTGTGACAATGGGTCTGGAATCACAAAGGACCCGCTCTCCAAGCTGCTTAGCTTGTGACTTATTACATAAAGTTTACATAATACAATGTCTATATTGTACCTGATTTTTGGCCAGAGAGCTTCCTTTTCACTTGACACTCTGCACAGACGTGTTCTGTCCTTAACATGTAGCTGTCATTTGGCAGCGAGTGGGTTCTGCAAACCAGAGGCTTTTTCACACTTAGCAAATTGCTTTCTTTCACAGTTGACGACTTCTTTATTGGGGAATATTCACTCTGAAATATAGAACAAAAAAATCTGAAAAATCTCTTAATTTTTGAAGGTCTGTCCTTAAAAACTATTTTTGCCACTTAAATGAATTCAACATTCTGTGCTTTATACATCTTCATAGTAGTAAAAATTCCATTTTTCTATTACACAGCTCCAAATCTCTGCATAGACATAGATTTAAAACATAAAATTCTGGCTACCTACAGTCAGACTTTCTTTGTTGCCCATCGCAACCAATCAGAGCCCCTCTTTTATTTTTAAGATCACTATATGAAATGAAAGGGGAGCACTGATTGGTTGCTATGGGCAACAAAAAGTTTTAGACCTAGACAGTTCGCATACATGAGGCCCTATGTTTTAAATATACCTCTATACTGCACTGTATCAGTTAAACAGAGCTCTGACCACTATAAGGATATACTAAGAAATTATTAGCAAAACATTTTGCCTTTCTAAATTACACTATTTGAAAAGGTAGAGATTCTGAGTTTGGCAAATACCCGGGCTCCCTAGTAAAATAAAAAAAATAATTATACTCCTCTTTCTCTGGTGCCCTGTTCCAGTGGCACGTCTCCCCAGTCTTCTGTAGACATACCGCCACTTATGAACAGAAATGCCAGTTAGCTGCTGGATTGGTCTCGTGCCTCTACCTACATCACTGTTTGAAGCTGTTCACTTCCAAATGTAGATGTAAATTAATGGTTCTGAAGTGACAGCAAGTCAACAGAAGATCGGGGAGACGCAGCGCTGAAACCGGGAACCGGATGAAGGCGAGTATAAGTTGTTGCTCATTTTATTTTCTTAGGTAATACCTAGCAAAACAGTAATATATTGCTATTTACTATAAAAACAAAAAGTGATTGCATGTTCTAGTCCTATATAAAAAAAACCTAGAAAGCAATTGCAAGAATAATATTTAAAAACAAAACACATTACAAACTTATTACAGTATCTCCTCTGTGTGTGCAGTGTGTGGAAGACATCATAGCAGCTAGCCTCCACCCACTCAAGTTCACAGGGAAAACCAAAGATTGTCTGCAAAGAGGAAAACTGGTGAAAAATGCCAAATACCATAACATGACCAGAAATAGTGCTATCCCCCATGTACACTTGGGACAGCTTACTCTGAAAAGTCACCTAAAAGTAAACATATGCTACAAAGTGAACCTGTTAGGTGATTTATGCTACCCTATCTGAGAACAGCATATGATATAGGCAGAAAAGCTCATCTATTACATCCTGCTCTTAGGCAGGGTAACAAAAAAAACACCTGACAGGTTCACATTAAGGGTGACATGTATGAATGCTTTATTTGTAACCAGGTGCACCCCAATATCCAGGGCATTACAGAGCGCCTGCAGCAGTTTGTAATGCACCTGAGATCGGGGGGTGTGCTGGAGGCATGTCGCACTACAACCGTGCGAAGCTACACATTTATATCCTTAGTCGGAAATCCAGGACATCACTGTGGAGGGGTTTAGACACTTTTTTTTTGTATTTACTGAGCTGAATTTTTTGTTTTGTAGCTAGAAAGCGCTAAATCTATGACCCTCTATAGAACAGGTTCATAGATTCATAGATACAAATGAGCGCAAAAAAAAATTACACCTGGGCACCAAAAATCATACATGTCGCCCTAAGTCTTTACCGATAAGTTTTGTGCTTCAGACCTTTCACCAGTTTTGTAGCCCATTTTGTACAATGTTCACAATGTAGTCAACAAGATTTCATGTCATGACATGTGCAGTGTGTCTTTTTGTGGAACATTTTACATAAAGTTTACCATCAAACTGCTATGAAAACCACAAGTGCCATTATGTTTTTTATTGCAAAGAATTTTATTGGTGTACTATTATTAGCATAATGTTGTACTGTGTTAGCCATAGAAAACAGTAGAAGAGTGAAGAAATCAATGCAATACCTTTTAGAGACCAAGTATTTTGGATAATAAGCTTTCGAGAGTACTAGCTCTCTTCATCAGACTTGATGGTATTGCTCGATTTCTTTACTCTTTTATTGGTGTACTGTGAGGCAGTTTTCCACAGACTAAGGTATGTTAAAACATCCCTAGAAGTCCATAGGGATACGTAATGTTTGACTTTTTTTTACATAAAGGTACTGGTACAGTTCTTCAAAACACCAAAAATGCCCCATGTTAATGTACCCATAAACAGTTCAGTATTAGCTTTCATGTCTACTACATATATCTTGGGTTGTGAAGAGCATAATAATAAGAACTGAAGTAAAATTGTATATAATTGTAAAATTGTATAGTTTTTACTGTGTGCCACACTTTGCCATGTGCTTTCTATTGCTGCACATGCTGCCCACATTTGACTCAAGCCTATAAAATGTACTGAAAACAAGAAAGGCCCATTTTCATGTAGAGTAATTCATGCATGCCCACAGCTGTTATGTGCTCTGTTCATGACAAAACAGGGATTCCCCCTACAATTTAACTTAGGCTAGCTGACCTTGAACATGGCCTTCTCTACATCCTGCATATCACCCATTACCTTGAAAATGATAAAAAGAGAGCCCACTTTAACATAGGTGGGGGGACTCTCATGTTGGTCTGACGCATCCACAACAGCTACATTACAGTTTTAGATTATAAAGGTTATTTTATTAGGTTATCGCAATATGGGTGCACTTTGTTTTAGATCGTGTTGACAAGCAGAGGGATGAGGTAAACTCCACCTTTAATGTTTCTTGTCTAACCCAGGAAGAAGTGCAGCTCCACCTTATGAAAATTAAAATAGACAAATCACCAGGTAAGGGAATTAAGTAATGTCATAGACAGGCCCCTATTCTTAATATTTATGGACTTTATAGTAACGGGGTATGTCCCAAAGGATTGACGCATGGCAAATGTGATGCCAATATTCAAAAAGGGGTCAAAAAGTGATCCTGGAAACTATAGACCGGTAAGCTTAACTTCTGTTGTAGGTAAAATGTTCCAAGGTTTTCTAAAAGATGCTATCCTGGAGTATAATGTATAACTCCTTTCCAGCATGGGTTTATGAAGGATCAGTCCTGTCAAACTAATCTCATCGGCTTCTATGAGGAGGATAGTTCTAGACTGGATCGGCGTGAGGGATTGGATGTTATATATCTAGATTTCTCTAAAGCAGTGTTCCCCAACTCCAGTCCTCAAGGCCCACCAACAGGTCATGTTTTCAGGATATCCCACAGAATGCACTGACAATAATTAAATCATCTGTGCAGCATAATTAAATGCCTTGTGCACTGCTAAAGAAAGCCAAAAAACATGACCTGTTGGTGGGCCTTGAGGACTGGAGTTGGGGACCCCTGCTCTAAAGCATGTGATACGGTGCCCCATAAAGAGTTGGTAAGTAAAATGAGAATGCTTGGACTGGAGGAAAATGTGTGCAAGTGGGTAAGTAACTGGTTCAGTGATAGAAAACAAAGGGGGGTGATTAATGGTATATACTCATAATGGATCCCTGTTACTAGTGGAGTACCACAGGGGTCAGTATTGGGCCCTATTCTCTTTATTATATTCATTAACAATCTTACACATGGATTGCACAGTAGAATATCAACCTTTGCAGGTGGTACTAAGCTCTGTAAAGTAATTAACACAATAGAGGATAATGTTCTATTACAGAAGAAACCTGGATAAGTTGGAGGCCTGGGCAGAGAAATGGCAGATGAGGTTTAACACAGATAAATGCAAGGTTTTGCACATGGGGAGAAAAAATCCATTACATGATTACTTGTTAAACGGAGGAAAAATCTCTCCTTGGGGAGAGCCACCAATGAATTGGTCGGTGTGAGGATTTACTTGCCTTTCAGACCTCACTGACTGTTTTGCATAAAGCAAAGGCTTATGGGAAAAGAGCTAAGGAACTCCACAATGCACTCTGTTGGATGTAGTTATCCTGAATTCACATGTAGATTGCAGGAGCCTAGCAATATGAAAGGGATTTGAGCCAAACCAGTTAAGTTCAACTGCAGACAGCTGTTTCAGGGTATTTGCCCCTCCTCAGTGCAGCGTAGAACTTACTGGTTGGCTGGGTGAGTGGCTTAGAAGGGTGAAAAACTACATTCAATAGAGTGTGCTGTGAAGTTCCTCAGCTCTTTTCCCATAAGCCTTTGCTTTATGCAAAACAGTCAGTGAGGTCTGAAAGGCAAGTAAATCCTCACACCGACCAATTCATCGGTGGCTCTCCCCAAGGAGAGATTTTTCCCCCTTCTAAGCCACTATTGTCTCTCACCCAGCCAACCAGTAAGTTCGATGCTGCACTGACGAGGGGCAAATACTCAGAAAAAGCTGTCTGCAGTTGAACTTAACTGGTTTGGCTCAAATCCCTTTCGCATGGCTAGGTGACATGGAGAAGGACTTAGGAATCCTAGTGGACAGTAAACTTAATTGTAGTAGCTGTCAAGGAAAACAGGATCATGGGGTGTATTGAAAGGGGCATAGAGGCACATGAGAACATTATTCTCCCATTATACAAGTCACTGGTTAGACCACACATGGAATATTGTGTACAGTTTTGGGCACCAGTGCACAGGAAAGAAATTGTAGAGCTTGAACAGGTACAAAGGTGGGCAACAAAAATAATAAAAGGACTGGGTGTACTACAATACCCAGAAAGATTAGCAAGATTAGGGTTATTTAGTTTAGAAAAAAGACGGCTTCAGGGGGGACATAATAAATATGTTTAAATATTTTAAAGGTCAAAATAGAGATGTCTCCCAGGATCTATTTATACACAGGACAGTATCCAGAACAAGGGGGCGTCCTCTATGTCTTAAGGAAAGAACGTTTCTGCATAAACATAGAAAGCAATTCTTTACTATAAGAGCAGTGAGACTGTGGAACTCTCTGTCAGAGCAACTTGTCATGTTGACTTTACTAACAATCTTCAAAAAGGGTCTGGATGCATTTCTGGAGCGTGATAATATAACAAGTTATAATGACTAGGATTCTGGAGTAGGGTCGTTGATCCGGGGATATATTCCGATTGCCAGATTGGAGTCGGGAAGGAATTTTTTCCCTAAAATGAGGGCAATTGGCTTCTACCTCATGGGGGTCTTGCCTTCCTCTGGATTAACATTATAGAAAAATAGGCTGAACTTGATGGACGTCCGTCTTTGTTCGGCCTTACAAACTATTTAACTATGTAAGTATTTTGTAACCTAGTGAGGAATTCTGTACAGATATTTACATCTGGTTGCTTTTGGGCCACACTGTTGGTGTCCCTTTTAGGGTTTTTGCTTTTCAATAGCCTTTTCTTGCAGGTAGAAGTGTCAGGTTTTGTATGATATTTGAATTCTAGTAATAAAAATATATTTTTAGGTTTTGATTTATTTTGGAGTTTCTCGGCTTTTTTGTATGGATTATGCTTTGACTTGGCTGACAGTATGCTGCTAGTGTAATGAATGATAGGTTATTATAAAGGAAATATATCACCATTTATATATTTGTTTACTATTTAAACCAGATACTAAAACATATTCTTATCTATTATAGATTTCTTCACTCTGTTTTCTGTACATGATTACGGTTTACAGCATTTAGAGATATGCTTTGCGTTAGTCAAATAGACACTAGGGTCTAAAAAGCGACTCATAGACTTCTGTAGGAAAGCATGTTATGAGCTCGCTCTGTCATCTGTGCAGAGGTCACTGTGCAGGGAGGGGGAGGAGGTGAGCTGAGACGATCAACATTGTGATTCTTTGGTATCTATACAAACCAAAAATAAGTAAAAAATTATGTAAAATGTTTTTGTACTGTGCTGAGGTTTCTAAGAAATCCTAGCCATATAGCTGTGGAGAAGAATTGCTAATTAGTGTGATACATAATATAAATTAAGGATTGTTTGTGAGACTGTGCCAGTTCTGTGGACAAATTCCCATGCCTGAATAAAACATGTAAAGGTCTGTTCACATAGCATATTGCAGGCGTATAGCTGCACGTACTGTGCATACCGCTATACACCTGCTGCTACAGAAGTACATCCTGGCCAGTGCGTACTTCTGAAATGCTCCCACTGACATTCACTTTTCCCGGCAGGTAATCATAGCTCAGCTATGAATTACCATAATTGCAGGTCGTAATTTGGGTGTATTGCAGTGCAATTACTTCCCCCCCCCGAAATACGCCCAGCAAATACGCTGTGTTAACATACCCTAAGGAAGTAAAATGAGTAAAGTGAGCATTTCTGCCTTCAGTGACAGGATACCACTGGTACCGTGTTGTTTGCAAATTTAAGGAAAATGACAAAAGTCCCTCCCCAGTTCTTGTAACTTCACCCAAATTCACTTTCAGTCACAGTGCAGGATGCAGGATTCATGACTTCACCGAAACTCCCCTGCTGCTCACCACGTCATTGATGAAGAAGCCTGTTAGCTTCAAAGACCATGGCGTGTGCAATTTCACTCCTGCAGGGAGACATCACTGAAAGCTGGCCACCATTTTGGCAGGGGATCAGGCCATCCAGTAAGACACAATAGCATTCCGTAGCCATTAAGGCACCACAGCGTTATGTCCACTTTATGTCATAACCGTACATCACAGGCACACCCCGATTTCTTATTTGTAAATATAAAAGTGCCCCACATGCATAGCTGTTGCACCCTCGTTTGAAGAAACAACGGGCAGGGAGAAACTGAAAACTGGTACCAGGAACAGAGCAGTGACCCAGAGTTTGGTATCCCAGGGTCGCTTGGGCCCACCCCCACCCCCCCCCCGGGTCTGATGGTACCAGGTACAAACCTGCAGCATTGCACTGCCGCGGTACAGTCAGTTTCGTGTCCGAAGCTAGGAATAGCATGGTCCTGAAAGGGAGGAGTGTGTAGACCGTCCCAGTGGTGTGACATGGTGTGACATGGGTGTGATGTGGGTAGTCCCAGTAAAGTTAAAAGTGAGGCCCCAGCTGGGCCCAAAGTTGTCTCTATTGGAAGGGGGTATATGCACCAGCATACCAGGAGTATCCACCAGTAGGCAACATTCACCCCCCATGTGTGCCCTGCATCAAGCTAATCTAAGGTGACTAGACACATCTTTCTGCTCCTTTTGTCTGTACCCATATCCTATCCGAACCACATGTCCGTATTCTCAGTCTTGAATATATCGCTACCCTGGGTAGGTTTCTGGCCCGGTTAGAAGTCTGTAATGGACCAGGCTTATAACTAACTTGTGGTAGTCTACCGGGCTGGCAGAGTTCTGTTTCATGGGTGCGGGTAAACAGATCTCTCCCAGCCATTCAGGGTTGTGGGTGAGTGGGAGATCCTCTTGCACTCCCTGGGTCTTCCTGTGCCCGTGTGGACAGAGGTTAACTGTGAAATTGTATCCGACCTTACGTACCCTTAGGGATAGCGCAACGTCACAGATACTCCCCAATTCAGGCCGTCGACCCTCAATTGGGGACGGTTTCCTGACAGCAAAGTACTGTTGAGATTGCTGGGTGACCAGCTGATATTGGGAGACAACTGTAGAACTGTAGAGAAGTCTCCTGTGGAACTGTAGTGAAGTCTTCTGTGATATGTCCCAGACCAGTGGTGTAGCTATAGTTGTCTTTGCGCACTTGTGACTGGGCCCATGAGCTAGGGGTGCCCCCACAGGCTCCCTTGCCAATCAGCTGCATCGCTGGGTCACATAAACCCAGCGATGTAGCGATTGCTGTCTGCTCTGCATGGCTGAATGGATGGAATACACTCATCCTGGCCGTTCAGCTGCTGGAGGCAGCAGCGCAATGTAATGTCGTCATCTCGCCACTGCCTGTAGTAGGCCTGAAGCCTATTAAAACCATTAAATAGCACACTCTAAACCATTAAAGATTGTGCATATTCCAAGTTTTTCGGAACACCGGTGGTTAGAGATGGGCGAATTGATTCTAACGAAGTGGAATTCGTTTAGAATTTCAGGAAAACTTCGGTTCTGAACGAAGTCGAAGTTTGGGGGACTTCGGGTGAACGAAGTGTGCTTTTCATTGATAAAATGGCTGCGAGCACATGGCGTTACATGGGGCAAAGAACTCTGGGAGGAAGAAGGGCATAGCCTGCATGACATGTGCAGAGATGAAGCCAATCAGAGACCGGCGGGATTCTGTGACGTTACCGCACTATATAAGTCCGGGCACAACGCTGGCAGCTCACACTCCTCTCACTGTACTGATCAGGGAAGGTGCTGCTGCGGCTGATTGTGATAGCTCTTACTGAAGAACTGATTTTTATACAGCGATTTTTGTGGGGTGTCTCAGCTTGTCTCCGAGACTGCTTCTCTTAATGTACTATTTCTGATTTTTTGGGGTATTAGATCTGAAGTCCAGTGTGCGTCCACTGCAGCAGCATATACATTTTAATGCTATCTGCTCACAGCACATTGAATATCCAAGGGGGATCTAAGCCAGTTCCTGTTGTATTCATTTAAAGAAACAGCGTTTTTACAATACAAATACCACTTCATTTTTTCTGCTCAATTCTTTTGCGCAATTTACATCCAGGGGTTAATTAAGCGTTGTTTTTCTGCTGTGGTGACTCCAAGAAACCGTCTTTTTCACCGCCAAAAAATAAAATTTTCCTGTAGCATAATTCACAAGCGAAGGTTAATTACAATTTTTTCTCTTGTTGTGTAGCGTAAAAAATACGCCATTGTAACACGCTACAAAGCTAGTAGTTTGTGGCTGCTCAATTCTTTTGCGCAATTTACATCCAGGGGTTAATTAAGCGTTGTTTTTCTGCTGTGGTGACAAAAATAAACCGTCTTTTTCACCGCCAAAAAATAAAATTTTCCTGTAGCATAATTCACAAGCGAAGGTTAATTACAATTTTTTCTCTTGTTGTGTAGCGTAAAAAATACGCCATTGTAACACACTACAAAGCTAGTAGTTTGTGGCTGCTCAATTCTTTTGCGCAATTTACATCCAGGGGTTAACTAAGTATATTTCTGTAGTTGTACTCAGTAAAAGAAACTTTCTTTTTCACCGCCACAGAAGAAATTCTGTAGCATAATTTATATATAAGGTTAATTAAGCCTGTTTGTGCTTTTACATTCAGTAAAATACACAGAGTTTTTAAACGGCACATACAAGTCAATTTTTCCTGGCCATTTGTGGAGCGCAGTTTATGTCCAAGGGTTACCCAAGCTTGTTAGTGGGTTCATTTGGAGTCAAATACAGGGTGTGTATTTATCAGATACAGATATCTTCATCAAACAGTGTCTGTACATTTTAGAACAAACAGTATGTCAGACAGAGAGGTGGTAGGCTCTTAACCTGTGAGTGGCAGTGGCACAAACATTCCTGGAGCAGGCCCGGGTCGCAGCACAGCAAGGGGATGTCGCAGCAGGGGTCACTCGGTGAGGCCACAACTGCCGCTGTCATCTAGCGGCCGTGTGTTGTTCAGCAACCCAATGGTTCTTGATTGGTTGACTAGGTCATCCACTTCCTCCCAGATGACATCTGACAACCCCAGCCACGAATCGGTGGGAACGTCAGACACAACCCTTACCGGGAGCGGGTCAGCAGCCCTCACCTGTCCTCAACCCGCTTCTGTCCCATCCAGTTCCCTCAGCTAGAGATCTACTATGTGGTCTGGACTCAGCGCCTATATAGCGAGGATGAACAATTTGAGGAGGGCAGTCAGCAGCTACTTGGCAGAGAAGAAATGGGGCCAATATCCCCTGCTTCTTGCAGTAGGCGGCAAAGTATAGATGTGGAGAGTGGCATGGGAGGTCATGTTGTGAGGGTCAGCCTCTGTATACCAAGACCGGTGATGAGGACAGCAGTGACGATGAAACACAAATTGATGATGATGTAGCCGACCGCACTTGGGAGCCGGGTGAAGCAAGGGCTTCATCATCGTCAGGAGAAGAGGGCGTCAGCTTGCGCGTCAGGCAGCGGCGCAGCCAGCAAGTGGGTTGTGTGGCCATTAGTCAGCAGGGTACCAGCAGTGTGAGGTCGGGAGCCAAGCGGTCGCGGGGTAGAAAACCCGCTTCGCAGGTCCAAAAAAGTAGCGGCACAGGGCTCAGCGAGGCAGCAGCGGTAGTAGTCACTCAGTGCGGAGCGTTGGCGGTAAAATCAGCTACTCGGCGTTGTGGCAGTTCTTTGCTAAGACACTGGAGGAGCCGAATATGGGTATATGTAGAATCTGTGGGCAGAAAGTGAAGCGTGGCCAGGGAGCTAACATTGTCACCACGGCCCTGCGTCAACACATGCAGCGTCACCATCCCGTGGCCTGGGAGAAACGTGGCTCAGATGTGGTGGAACAACCTGCCGCCGCAGCAGCCAGTTGCACGCATGCCATTGCAGCCAGTCAAGGCTCCACCACCTCTGCAGAAGGTAACTGTTTCTCTTTGACATCATCTCCCGGTCCAGATGCTCCTGCTCCTCGCTACTCATGGCGCCAGCAGTCGTTCAGCGAGGCGATTGCAAAGAGACAACAGTATGCGTCCAACCATCCTAAGGTGCAGCAGCTGACCATGCTCCTGTCCAAGTTGTTGGTATTGCAGTCCCTCCCTTTCCAAATGGTGGACTCTGCACCATCCAGAGACCTAATGGTTTGTGCCGAGCCGAGATGGAGAGTTCCAAGCCGTAATTTCTTTTCCAAAAAGGCAGTACCAGCACTTCATAAATATGTAGAACAGAAAGTGGGCCAGTCCTTGAGCTTATTGGTTTGTTCCAAGGTGCATGGCAGCGCGGACGTCTGGAGCTGTAACTACGGTCAGGGCCAGTACATGTCCTTTACGGCCCACTGGGTGAATGTGCTTCCTGCCCAGGCACACCAACAACTTGGACAGGAGACGCCGCTTTCTCCTCCACGTTGTCAAACTGCGGCTCCTGCGCCAATGTCCGCCTCCTCCTCCTCCACCACCACCACCATCATCTCAGCCTCCACAAGTACTGCTCCATCATACCACATGTGTAGGGCACAGCAGTGTCACGCAGTTCTACACCTGGCTTGCCTCGGCGAACGAAGTCACACAGGGGAGGAACTGCTCCGCGTCATGCAGCAAGAAATCGATGTGTGATTTCTCCGCGGCAACTGCAAATCGGAACCATGGTGACGGACAATGGGAGTGGTGTCCGCGCTGCACCGAGGAGGGATGGTCCATGCGCCCTGCATGGCGCACGTGTTCAATCTGGTTGTGAAAAGGTTCCTGAAGTCTTCCACAGATCTTCAGAACATTCTGAAAATGGCCAGGAAAATGTGCATGCACTTCATCCATTCCTACAAATCCAGGGACACCCTCCTCGAATTGCAGTGGCAAAACGGCCTCCCCCAACACACTCTGATATGCGATGTTTCCACCCGTTGGAATTCCAGCCTGCACATGTTGGACCGACTGTATGAACAGAGAAAGGCCATTAACGATTTTTTGATGATCCAGGCGGACAGGAGTACTCCCCTGTGTAACTTTGATGTCAACCAGTGGCAGCTCATGCGTGACACCTGCCGTTTGTTGAGGCCATTCGAGGAGGCCACAGTATTTGTCAGTCGCCAGGACTACGGGATGAATAACATCATTCCATTGCTTCATGTCCTGGAACAGATGCTGAAAAATCTGTCTGGGCAGGGGACTGGAGATTTGGCGACTACATCTCGCGGCCACATGAGTCCGCTGGGGACTGAAATGGAGGAGGACGAGGAGGAGTTGGACATTGGAGCAGAAGCATTGTCTGGTGAAATGAGTGGATTTTCTACCCAGGTGACAAGAGAGGAGGAGCAGGAGCAGCTGGAGGAGGTAGATGGAGATGAGAAGACGAGGCAGATGACCCGCAAGCACCGTGGCAGTATACAGTGAAGATGGAGGCAGGGAGCCCCTCGGAGTCACTTGTGCAGATGGCCCGCAGCATGCTGATTTGCCTGGATAGTGACAGCCGAATAGTCAGCATCCGGCAGAGGGATGACTTCTGGCTCTCCACCCTATTGGACCCTCGCTACCGGTCCAAAATAGGAGCCTTTTTCCCAGCTATTGATAGGGAGTACAAACTCAAATACTATAGGGAAATCCTCCGTAGTCAGTTGGCCGCTGCCTATGTGCGGCATCGTCCCTCCTCTGATAGGTCTGACCGGGGGGGTCCTCAGCACTCACGTACTACTGCCGAGGCTGCTGGGGGAAGGTGGGGAGGTAGGAGCAGTACCAGCTCCATCAGCAGAAACCTAAGTCTGGAGTCACCGATGAGCAGCTTCCTTCACCCGCCTAGTGAGGAGGGCAGTCGCCAGCAGCAGCAGCAGGACCTGGAGCAGTCCCTGAACCAACAGGTGGTGGCCTACTTGGACAGCACTCTGCCACCCCAGTTAGAAGATCGGCTGGACTACTGGACAGCCAAACTGTATGTGTGGCCGCAACGTGCCGAGTTTGCAGTGGAGAAGCTATCCTTCCCGGCCAGTAGTGTGGCGTCAGAGCGGGTGTTCAGTGCGGCAGGGGCCATCGTTTCCCCAAGGAGAACCCGCTTGTCCACGGGAAATGTGGAACGACTGACCTTTGTCAAGATGAATCAGGCGTGGATCGGTCAGGATTTCCACACACCAATGCCTTAGGCGTCAAACTACATCAGCCATGACGCCTCACACAAACTGTGAGAAATGAGTCTGGGTTCAAATGACCTGCCTCAGCCACTATTCTGATGCCCCCACCCGCCTGATGCCACACATCTGCTGCCAGTTTCTCCATCTGCCACCAACCATCTTTTACCAGGGACTGGTATTGCCACCCACCTCCACACTCTGTCATTGTGCCACTCTTTGACCTCATGCTGCTGCCGCTGTTGACGTGACATCCACACTGTGTCATTGTGCCACTCTCTGTTCTCATGCTGCTGCTGCTGCTGTTGCTGCTGCGGTCACCTACACACTGTGTCATTGTTCCGGCCTCATGCTGTTGCTCCTGCCGCCGTCACCTCCACTCTCTGTCATTGTGCCACTCTGTGGCCTACTCCTGTTTTTGCCACCTCCAGAATGTGATTGTGTCACTGACTGACCTCATGCTGCTGCTGCCGTGCCCTCCACACTGTGTCATTGTGCCACTCTGTGGCCTACTCCTGTTTTTGCCACCTCCAGAATGTCATTGTGCCACTGTCTGACCTCATGCTGCTGCTGTCGTGACCTCCACACTGTGTCATTGTGCCACTCTGTGGCCTACTCCTGTTTTTGCCACCTCCAGAATGTGATTGTGTCACTGACTGACCTCATGCTGCTGCTGTCGTGACCTCCACACTGTGTCATTGTGCCACTCTGTGGCCTACTCCTGTTTTTGCCACCTCCAGAATGTCATTGTGCCACTGCCTGACCTCATGCTGCTGCTGCTGTCCTGACCTCCACACTGTTTCATTGTGCCACTCTGTGGCCTACTACTGTTTTGCCACCTCCAGAATGTCATTGTGCCACTGCCTGACCTCATGCTGCTGCCACCGTCACCTCCACTCTCTGTCATTGTGCCACTCTGTGGCCTACTCCTGTTTTTGCCACCTCCAGAATGTGATTGTGTCACTGACTGACCTCATGCTGCTGCTGTCGTGACCTCCACACTGTGTCATTGTGCCACTCTGTGGCCTACTCCTGTTTTTGCCACCTCCAGAATGTGATTGTGTCACTGACTGACCTCATGCTGCTGCTGTCGTGACCTCCACACTGTGTCATTGTGCCACTCTGTGGCCTACTCCAGTTTTTGCCACCTCCAGAATGTCATTGTGCCACTGCCTGACCTCATGCTGCTGCTGTGGCTGCTGTCGTGACCTCCACTCTCTGTCATTGTGCCACTCTGTGGCCTACTCCTGTTTTTGCCACCTCCAGAATGTGATTGTGTCACTGACTGACCTCATGCTGCTGCTGCCGTGCCCTCCACACGTTGTCATTGTGCCACTCTGTGGCCTACTCCTGTTTTAGCCACCTCCAGAATGTCATTGTGCCACTGCCTGACCTCATGCTGCTGCTGTCGTGACCTCCACACTGTGTCATTGTGCCACTCTGTGGCCTACTCCTGTTTTTGCCACCTCCAGAATGTCATTGTGCCACTGTCTGACCTCATGCTGCTGCTGTGGCTGCTGCCGTAACCTCCATACTGTGTCATTGTGCCACTCTGTGGCCTATTACTGTTTTGCCACCTCCAGAATGTCATTGTTCCACTCTCTGACCTCATGCTGCTGTGGCTGCCGCCATCACCTCCACACTCTGTCACTAATGTTGCCACCTGAGCTCTCAGCTTGTTTTTTTCCAGCTTTCGCTGACATGACTTTATCAGGCAACATTCCCGCTTCAGTTTTTTGGTCAGTTTTGCCCTCTTAAGTGCCCAGGGAATTTTATAGTGAAGCAATTCTAAGAGCGGCGGCACTCATCTGCGTGTCATACTAGAACACAACATTGTATGAAGACCAAACCAAGCTCCCTCTGCATATTTAAGCATGGCACAACGTTCTACAGCACCCTGCAGGCTCTGTGCAGCCTGGAAATAGCTGTTTTTTAATGCGATTCGTGCCGAAGTAATTCGGACCGAAACAAATTTTGACAGAAAATTCGGCGAAGTGACCGAACCGAATTTTTGAGAAATTCGCTACCGGTGGTGCAAACATCCATCCGGCTGAAAATCCGTTCAGTGTAGACTACTGGGTAGATTTTCTATCAGTCTATGTGGCTGGTTGACAGTTGGTTTTCAAATCCTAAAACCGTCTGAAAACCTTGCCGTGTGGACGTACCCTTAGGGCTTGTTCACACGACGTTTTGGATCTGTTTTGGATGCGTTTTACGGATCTGTTTTTAACCTGCGAAATCTGGATGCAAATTGCATACAAAAAGCGGATCCAGAAAACGCAACAGTTGATCCTTTTTTGGTTGCGTATTGGATGCGTTTTGCATGCGTTTTGTGGACCCGTTTTTTTCAATGCTTTATTTAAATCAACCTATCAAACTGCAATTTAAATATAATATAACCTATCAATGACCAAGAAAAAAATTCTTTTTTTTACCTAGTGTCAATCAACTGTACATACACCTATGATTTTAGAACCCGCCCCCCCTATTTTTTTTTTTTAAATCAACCAATACTTTTCAAACCCACCCCATGTAAATTAATTAATAACAATCATTTATAAACTAAATCATTTATAAACTGAATATTTATAAACTAAATATATATTTAGTATACATATATACACTCACCGGCCACTTTATTAGGTACACCATGCTAGTAACGGGTTGGACCCCCTTTTGCCTTCAGAACTGCCTCAATTCTTCGTGGCATAGATTCCACAAGGTGTTGCAACGATGCTGAATTGGTACCAAGGGGCCCAAAGAGTGCCAAGAAAATAATCCCCACACCATGACACACCACCACCCAGCCTGAACCATTGATACAGGCAGATGGAATCATGCTTTCATGTCGTTACGGCCAATATTCTGACCCTACAACTGAATGTCGTCAGCAGACATAGAGTCATCAGACAGGCCAACGTTTTTTCCAATCTCTACTGTCAAATTCGATGGCTGGCAAAATGTTGAGCTCAGTTTCTGTGTTTAGTTTGTAAGGAGTGGCACCGGTGTGGTCTTCATGCTCTGGTTTTCCATCTGCCTCAAAGTTGGAACCTTACTGTGCGTTCAGAGATGCTTTCTCCTACGACTTGGTTGTAACGGTGTTGGATTTTATCGACTGTTCCTTTTATCAGCTCGAAACATCTGCCATTCTCCTTTGAACTTGCATCAACAAGGCATTTCCGCAACGGACATGCCTGCTCACTTGGATGTTTTATCTTTTTCGACCATTTCTGTAAGACCCTAGATGTTTTCGCTATTTAAATCCCAGGACTATCAGCAGTTTCTGAAATAATCAGTACCAGCCCTTCTGGCACACGAAACAATCCATGAGTGTCAAAGGCACTAAATCACCTTTCTTAACCCCCTATCTGATGTCGTTTTGAAACTGCAGAGAATATGTTTACAGTCCACCATGCCTAAATCATATTACAACATTTATACTAGTCATTTAAATAAAGTGTTATACTAATTGATCAGGTTAGTATAATATATGGCAGGTGAGTGTATATTTATATACATTTCTATAAATATACATTAATATACTTTTATATACATTTATAATATTATATACATTTATATTATATATAAATTCTATACAAAAGTATATTTATATATATATAAATATACTATTATATACATTTATATATAAAATTATATACATTTATATAAATATATATTTTATACATTTCTAAACTAAATATAACCCAAACATAATATTAAAATTTTATATTTAATTTAAATCCAATGCATTTTACGGATGCGTTTTTGGCATCGAAAGTGGATCCAAAACGCACCCAAATGTATGCTGCGCTTTTGGATCCGCTTTAGGGATGCCAAAAACGCACTCCATTATTCCCTATGGGGATTTCTCTTGCGTAAAACGCAAGAAGAATTGACATGTCAATTCTCAAAACGGATCCGAAAAGCGGATTGCGAAAAGCGCATCGGCGATCACTCGTGTGAACAGCAATGCGCTTTTGCCATTGAAAGCAATGTTAATCACGTTGACAATTGTTAGATCCGTTTTGCGGATCCGTTTTACAAAAACGTCGTGTGAACAAGCCCTTATCCATTCACACTGAAAACAATGATATTGAATTACTCGGGTCAAATCTAAATGCTGGATTATTTTCATTACAGGCCTGCACCTTAACCCTTTACAGTATTTAAACCAATATGATAGAAATGTTAATAGAGACTAAATACCAATACCACAACAAACAGAAATTAAATATCCATAAAAGATTTTTTTTTACTGAGGCCCAAGGTTTAAAGGGGCACTCTGGTACTGACAAATTAATGTTCCCTTCTTTCCCGCAGCACAATATGGGGTTAATCTCACCCTGCGAGCTGGATAGGACAGTAGAAGTTTTAATGAGCAGGAGTATACTATAGAATGGCCCCTTAAACTCCACCCCCTGCTGTTTTTTCTGTCCTACGAGGCATAGGACAGGTGGACGTTCAGACTGTCTCCTCAAGATAAGTATTTTTCTGTTATGTAAAGTTTAACTTCATGTTTTTCTGTGAAATAATACCGTTTTCCTTATTATCCCTGAATGCTATCACTGTATAGTGCTACAGGCTTAAACCTAGGGTTACTGCAGTTCAATTCACATAGTGTGGTTCCTGCTTTGCATGCTATGTACGGCAGAGTTAATGTCTTTGCAAACCTATGGTTGCTGCAGTTTACTTCACATGCTTGCACGCTACATCAGTATGTCTTTGCAAATTTATAGCTACAGTATGTCTTTGCAAATTTATAGTTTCACTGCAGGGTGCTTTACCTGATGTTCTGATCTGCTGAATGCTTTCACTGGATAGCTTGAGCCTTGCAACCTTTGTTTACTACGCTCAATTACACAGGTTGTATCTAACCCTGCATGGTATCTTAATATCTTATGCCTTTGCAAACATTGGTTTACTGCAGTTTGGGTTTTCACATACTGTACCTGTATCGTCTGACTACATTGAAGGTCCATCAGTCCTTAAATCTCACTGCTTTTACTTTGTACACACTGACTCTCACCTGCTGGAATTTAGTGGAGTCCAGCCTTGCTTTCCTTTGCATGTGGTATAGTTCTGCTCCACCATGTGGTTGCTGTTGTTACTGCTTATGTCTTACATACCATATTTTTAGACTGTGACGCGCACTTTTTCCCCAAAAATATGTCCGAATGTAATGTATCCTACAGCATCACCGAGAGATAGGCCCGAGATAGTACTGTACAGCAGCGGCTATACAGTACTATCAGCAACCGTTGCTAACAGCAGGGATGAAGCTGCTCCATCTTTAGATGCCGTGGTGAACACAGTCACGGTGTCTAACTGAATGAGGACTGTTGCTGCGCACAGATTCTCCCGCTGATAATCCCATTGCAACGTAATTGCAGAGGGTTGCCACGGAAGCTGCAGCCCCATGCAGGCTTTTGCAGCTGCCATGTATTTTAACCTGTGACACCCTGCCATATGGTCAGGAAACTTCAGTAGAAGGCCTTTGTGACAACAAACATACACCAAGGTACCAGTGTCCTTTTCCTGTACAAGGTAAATGACCACTGGTGGTGCATGCCAAATCCTGAAGAGCCTAAAGTTCAGCATCGAATTTGACCGGACCCTATCAACAGTACCAGGTTGGAATCTAACCTCCAGGTGCAAAATGATGTTACCACACATCTGCAAGTCTGCCTAAATCATGTGTCTTCTGCACAAATGGGTGTGACTGTGCATCCTAGAATGCCAATCCACAGTTTAGTGACATACGAACAGATGTGATCATGCATCCTGGAATGCCAATCCACAGCTTAGTGACATATATATACGAACAGGGGTGACCTTGCTTCCTAGAGTGCCAATCCACAACTCAGTGATGCACGAATGGGCATGACCATGCATCCTACAGTGTCAATCTCATAGCTCCTGTGTAGCCTCAAATTTACAGCATCGAAAATGACCGGAGATTATAAGGTTTCCAGGTTTGGAATCTGGAACTTCAGGCACGATATGCCGTTACCACACATCCACAAATTTGCCTGAATGATGGATCCCTGCACAAATAGGCGAGTCTCTGCATTTTAGTGTGCCAATCCACAACTCCATGACGCAGAGCCGGATGTCTAATCTTCACTGCTGGTGTCTCAAGGATATTCGGATAGACTAATAGAGACCCTTAGTCATTCCAGAGGCTCTGCAACTAACAAGAGCGTATGCAAGACTAAAAACTATATTCCTGGCCTGGTGCTCGCCTAAAGAATGTCCCAAGTTCCTTCTATGACAACCCTACTAGAATTCCTTCAACAAAGGTAAGACAAAGGCCTAAGCCTTTCAACTCAGCGGGTGCAGGAAACGGCTTGTCCACCTCTTTAGAGCATGCTTTAGAATCCACCATTCAGTGACGTTTTCTTCAGAACAACATCCAAACTGAGAGCTAGGATCATGCAGCAATGTGAGATCTACCTAGGTCTAAGGAAGTTGTATAAGCACCATTTGAGCCATTGGAGGAATCCTCCTTCTAATATTTATCCTGAAGACGGCCTTGCTCTTGGCTGTAACCTCCACCGCACGCATTGGAGAGCTACCATTTTAAAATCATCTGATTCCAATAGTGTAGTCTTCCAAGACCAGGTTTCTTTCCTTTTTCTTCCAAGCTTCAGTCCTAAAGTCCTTCACAGGCTAACATCAACCAGAGAATAAGCCTTCCAGCTTAATGATTATTATTATTTGACTTTGAAGAGTCTTCTACTCTACAACAGGATCACCAACTCAATATGGTGAGATGCCTAAGGACATATCTAGGAAGGACTTCCATTTCAGGTAGTGGCAAGTTTTGCTTATCTTCTTCACCGGCGCAATGAAGGAACGAAAAAAAAACTTCCAAATCCACTTTCAGGATCAGAAATATGACAGCCTATGCTTGCAAGTCTGAAGCTTTGGACATAACTACCTTCCTTGGAGAAGCACGATACGGATATAGATCAGCTCTCCTGTGACTGTATGAAGCTCGGTTCTCCGGAGTACGGCCAAGGGGAGTCCACACCCAGAACAGGTCATCACAGGTAAAGAATTGCCAGCTTTATCCGAGGAACCAAACCGGACATAGATAAAACATCCATTCTTTATTAAATACGAATTAAAAACATGGAGGATGACTATACATTCAGCGTGTGAATTACACCAATCAATACGGCATGCACAACTTTAAGACCATTTAATAAAGAATGGATGTTTTATCTACGTTCGGTTTGGTTCCTTGGACAAAGCTGGCTATACTTTACCTTCCTTGGAGCCCATAGTACCAGGATTCTGCCAAATTCCTTAGCCTATAGAGCTATAGTTTTTTAGAGACCAAATGTGCTCTGCAGGTACTTGGTCATCCTAATAGCTTTATTCTGCACTACAGAATAAGTCCTCAGACAATGTTTCCTTGGAGAAAAATTCTGAGCTCTGTGCGAGTGGTCCCGCCATAGGTTCTGCTTGCTACATTACTATGTTATGTTGCTGGAAAGTACTCAAGGAAAGATATTTAGAATGTAAATATGTATTCCCTTAGTCTGTTCAGCAGCACAACACTCCCTCCCTTTTAAAAAATATTCAAGGAAGTCTGAACTAAAAATTTACAGGAGGGGGTGGAGTTTGATGGACCACTATATAGCATATGCATTAAGACTGCCACAGTCCCATTCGGCCCGCAGCGTGAGATTATCCCTATATTGTGCTGCTAAAAGGACTAAGGGAAAACAGTTTTACATTCTAAATCTCCAGCTTATTATTCGTATAGTGAAAAGTTATGCATTTTTCCAGTACACTTACCATATGAATTCATTGTGGTTTTGTAGATCTCGTCTTGCATTTATTTAATGTGAACCTTCATTATATATCTCCAGGATGCAGAAATCTGTCTTGGTCATTTGATGCTCACAACAGGTTAACAAACACCATGTAACTGTAATAAGCCACGTACCTATGTGTCCATCGCATACCAGGACAGATTTTTATCCTGTGAAGGAACCACATGAAGCATATTGAATAGCTATACTGTAATTGTGTGCCCCCAGTTTCATACTGAGGTTAGCAAAGTTTTCCTTCTCTAAGACTCAATGAATCCAGAGGAAATATATTGCACGATACTCACATGTTGAATCACCGTACTATGAGTGCAACATGGATTCATACTGATAAATGATTGCTGCATAGTGCATAGTTTTCCTGGAGCCTATAGAAATGAGGGATATGCTTAAAATGAAAATGGAACCTTTTTTCTTTGTTTAAAAATAATTAGAAGCTAGATAAGGTGTAATTTTTGTAATATCACTGTTCAGAGAAAAATGGACAATGAGCAGATTAAGGTCTTGGTTGATTTAAGTTACATTATATCAGCCATGATAAATTCAAGAGAAATTGAATTTTTGGCACACCTTTAAATAATCACACCGTAATTAAAATATATTAGTGCGGCCAATTAGAGGGCTGCCACCCCCTGTTTCGAAGATGATATCCTTTGACATGTCTTTAGAGACCTAATACCAGAGCGTCACCCTAAAACTTCCATTGTACAGGAAGCTTGTATGCAGCATTCTCATCTGCCATTTTCCACATTCTTGCTGAATACAAGATACTGGTTACAATCTATTATGCTAGTAATTGCAAACAGTGCCAAACTGGGGTGCTTGGGACCCACCTGTGGAGTAAATCTTGGACAGATCCTAAAGCTACTGTACATGACTGTGCATGATTATAGCACTCTGCCTCTTGCTTTCGCCTCTCTTTCTCTGCCTTTCTAACTGAAAAGCAGCCCAAGGCCTGCCATGCTCAGGGTCCCACCATCTCCAGGGGCCCAATGGGGTTTCCCCTGTGAGCTGGTCCTGACTGCTGAATGCTATAGATCCTAAGGCTATGTCTACACAGCACAAGTTTTGATTGGATTTACGGAGGATTTAGTATTTAGAATCCGCCAAAAATCCGACTGAACCTAGTGCTGTGTAGACCTCAATAGAAAATATGTGCTGTAGTCTACACAGCATGGATTTTCTACTGAGCCGATGGCTGTCTGGTGGAAGATATGATCTGCTGGATTCCCATAACAGTCAATTTATGTGCAAGCGGGAAATCGGACCACATTTTTTGTGTGGAATAACTGTGCCAATAACCGCAGTTCGGCGAATTTAAAATACCATTGGATTTCTGATGGTATTTTAACTTACCTGTGTAGACATAGCCTTAGGCCTCGTTCACACGGCTTATTTTGCCGCGGATTGGCGCCGTACTGCGCGCCGGATTTGCGCTGCAGTACGGCGCCAATCCATCTGAGTCATTACGTTAATTCACTGGTCTCATAGAGAACAGTGGATTCCGTCGCTCCTCCCCGCTCGGTGAATCCGCCGCGGGGGGAGAAAGTGACATGCACATTATTTACGGCGCGTACGCGGTGTAGATAATGCATTGTCTATGGGGCCGGGTAGCGGCGCCCCCGCCGCTCTCCGGACCCGCCCCCGCCCGCCCCTTATTCACGACGGATTTGTGAGCGCACAAATCCGTCGGGAATAAGCCGTGTGAACACGGCCTTAATGGCATTGATTAAAGCTACCATGGACGACTTCCTAACTGCCACATATCATTATGTTTAAGGGCTTCGTTGGTTCTGCCCTTTACAAGAGAAAATTTTCCTTCCTGATTCCCAATATATCAGAATATCCAAAGACAGGAGTGCTTTTTCCACACCACTGCGTATAGAAGGAAGAATTTAAAATACTCAAATATAATTATACTATACTTATATAAAACATGCCTTAAGGATTAAAAAAAAACAATATAAATATTTATTGGCATATAAAATCAATTCTAACAAATCCTACGTGTTTCATGTGTACAACTAACGCACTTCATACAGCACTGGGAGATCGCTTAGAATATATACAAAAGCCCAGGTTCAGGAAAAGCGGAGTCTACTCCTTCCCCATGTGGGACCTAGTGACAGTACAATATTAAACATAAAATATATCTACTTACATGCAAGCAAATGTGTGTTCCCATAAATTGACCATAATCATAATTATGTGTTGCATACTTTTTTTCTCTTTTCTTTCAATATTTCCCAGTATTAGTACCAGAGATGCCATTTTTCAACGGGCTGAGAATCCGTATCTTTCTGAAAGCTGCACATCTAGTGCAGTCCACGGGGAGATAGGAAGGCCTACAGGCAGTCCCCGACTTACATCATTCCGACTTATGTCTGTCCCCTAGTTACGAATGGGGACCGGAACGACGCAAGCCAGGGACAGAGGACAGCGTCCGGGCACTGCTGTGGCCTGGGCACTGTCACCGATATTCGCAGCTGTATGCGACTCCTGGGAGCGCATACAGCTGACTCTCTGGTCCACGTCCCGGAGCGCATACAGCAGAAGACTCTTTTGCGGAGCAGAGAGCGAGCGCTCCCTGCTCCACAATAGAACTCCGGAAGGCCGCAAGCAGACCTGCGACCTTCCGGAGTCTCCGGCACAGGCGGCGTGCGATGTCTTCATGCTGCCTGCGCAGCCTGATGACATCACCGACCTGTGCCAGAAGACCAAGAGTCGGAGGTGAGCCTCAGAGCAGCAGGGGTGTGAGGTGAGTATTTGTATTTGTTTTTTTTTTTTAATAAGCCCTATCTATACCTACCTATGAGGAGACATATGACTGCCTATACCTGCTATGGGGGACATATACCTGCCTATGAGGGGACATATACCTGCTTATGAGGGGACATATACCTGCCTATGAGGGGACATACCTGCCTATACCTGCTATGAGGGACATATACCTTCCTATGAGGGGACATACCTGCATATACCTGCTATGGGGGACATATACCTGCTATGAGGGACATATACCTGCCTATGAGGGGGCATATACCTTCCTATACCTGCTATGGAGGACATATACCTGCCTATAATTACACACCATACACACCATACATACACACCATACATGTACTAAATGTATTGGTTCCAACTTACATAAAAATTCAATTTAAGAACGAACCTACAGTCCCTAACCCGTATGTAACCCGGGGACTGCCTGTATATGAACCTTATAAAGAAGAACTAAGAGCAATGCCGTATTCTTCAAATGCTTATAGAAAGCTAACGACAAACCATCAAACATTATGAACATTGCTATGTGGTAGATTAAAATACATATTGCAAAAATTAAACTATAAAATACTTCAACTTACAGAAGATGTCAAAACCTTTTGGCTGAATGCCGTAAAGATTTAGGACTTGAAACAAATTATATTTACATGGGACTGATTGAACGGTTTGGGGCCAATGTTATAGGGATTTTGAGGTATGAAACTGATGGATCAAGCCTTTTGAAATTATAACCTTTCCTCTATAGAAATTGTTCTATTTAAGATGTTTACTGATATTGGAGGAAATATTCACTATATTTCACCAGAAAAGATCTCCTTGTATTATTGTAAAAGAACCATTATATTGATTGGTATCTAGTTATTATTTTTATATTTATTGAGCCATAATCTTGATAGATTACAGGTTCACAAATATTATTTTATTTTGATTACTCAGTTGACATCCGGCTATGGATTTTCTGCTCATATATTTCTATGAGTTCTATCCGAATCCCTGGAAACTTTTCATTATTGACATCCGACCATGGAACTCCTCCCCACATATTTGTATTTTTATGGACAAAGAACTCTATGCGGATCACAGCCAGCTTGGACTTATTATAAAGCCTCTACAAATGTTCCTGTATTTAGCAGGTGCATTTTCAAGATTCGTCTCCAGAGTCTTTCTCAGGGCGAGGACTACACGGGCGACCCAGAATTACCATGAAGTCTCCACAATCTCACCACATTTCACAGGTAGATTTTATTATTTCTAATTTGATACAAGGACTTTATTATTGTGAGGGCAATAATTAACTTTTGGCAAATATAATTTAAATAAAAATTTGCTATTGTGAAGAGCTGATAATTTATAAGGACAATATATCTGTAGCCTGTTGGCTAATTTAGAAGCTATTCTGTTCTGGGGGCTATTATTAAAGGGGTTGTCTCGCTACAATGATTGGGTTTTAATTAAAAGATCTTTAAAAAACAAGCAGCTTTGTAATATATGTTCATTACAAATGTCCTACTGATTTTGAGTTATCCCTGTTAGTAGTAGTACATCAGCTTCTCAAATCTCTATAGCAGCTGACCTGTTGATCTTTATCTCACTGGCTGTCAGGTCTGGTGACTCATCACCTTTTGAATACAGGTCTGAGCACAGAGCCCCTCCAGCACAGAATGCTTCTGTAGTGGAGGGAGGGGGAGGGCTCTGGCTTCTGTGTCTGTGCTGCCTGGATTAACCCTGTGTGTGCCTGCTTCCTCCTGTTCTCTACACAGATTGAGGAGAGCAGAGGTGAGGCTGATCAATAGATGTGATAGCAGTGACCCTGTGTGTTACTATAATCATGATGTGTCTGTGGAGCTGTGACTATACTAATAGAACAGATCAGGGAGGCATGTGAACGCTTCCTATCTCTCCCTGCTCTGCTGTATTAGTGACACATCGTGATTATAGTAACACTTCACAGCTGCCCTGTGTCTGTTCTGACAGGGTCTGTTTGTTGCTGGAGATTTGTATGCTAAACAGGGGGTATAGGAACACTTGCATCCCCCCTGCTCTGCTATAAGCAATCACAGCTTCACAGAACTCTCTACACTTATAGATCAGCCCTCTCTTTGCTGTCTCTTGATTGTGGAGAAGATCAGCAAGAGACTGAAGCAGACCTAGGCAGGCACACACAGGGTTAACCCTGGCAGCAAACCCCCTCGCCCCCCACCCCCCACTGCTGTATAGAAGTTACAAAGGAGAGCTTTCTGTGTGCTGAGGGGAGGGGGGAAGAGGGAGGAGAAGAGGCAGACAAGAAGCACGCCCCTGAATTAAAAAATCCTTTGCTCCAGACACATTGAAGCAGGCTGAAAGCCTGTAATGAGACAACTCCTTTAAGACAGAGGATTCCTAATGTTTTCAGAAGAGTTACTTGTATTAGTGAAATCATTCTTGAAAAAATTCTTGGATCACATTAAGTCCACATGGGCGTAAAGTGTTTAACCTGTGAATACAAAACATCTCATGATCTATTAAGACCCGGAATCTGTTTCGGATGCCTTGTTTTATCTGCTCCATTGGTTGTATTTTATATATTCGAGCATCGTCTGTATGGACCTCATCAAAATGTCAGGATAAGTTGTGTATTAAATGTATGGTTTTAATCTCTAATAAATGATTATTAGCATTAGTTAGCATTTGCATTAATCGCATAAGTTTGGACAATTTAGTCTTTGTGCGCCCCACATACTGTTGGCCACAATGGCATGTGATAAGATATACCACATATGTGAAGCTGCATGTTAAATGTGGACATGTCTTGAAATTCTCTTTAGTGGTTGATAACAAATGTATTTCCAACCTGCAGTTCCATGCAATATCTACACGCATGGTGACCACATTGAAATATTCCATTTGTTTGGTTTGGAGTGCCAGACATATTCTCTTGATGTTATTGCAAACGAGAGGTTGCCAATACATTCTTCAGGGTTTTTGCTCTGTAATATATAATATGGGGTTTTACTGATAGAATAGGTTTTAGAACTGGATCCCGATGTAGTAGTCCAATGCTTTGCCAGGATTGCATTGAATTCTCCATTTTAGCTTACGATTTTGGTTGTTTTTTTCTTTCTGTTTCTGTATTGGGCAAACATTTTGTTATGAGTCAGATGCTTTCTTTAAAGACTCTATTATTAACTTTCGTGGATAGCCTTTTCCTAAACATTTTTTTTGTTATTGTTTCAACTTGAGTAAAGAATACAGCATCGGATATGCAATCTTTGCATATGCGCCTGAATTGGCCATATAGCATATTACATATCAACTTATTATAGTGGCTGGTGGAAAAATGCAGGTAATTTTTTTGAATATTTTGTTGATGATATAGATATAGGTCTAGGAAGCAAATTTCATCTTTGTAGTTGGCTTGTGTAAATTATATTTTCCATGCGTTTCCATTTAGGTATCTGAGGAATTCCTTTGCTGATCGTATCGCAGAGCAAAAACCCTTAAGAATATATTGGCACTCATTTGCAAGGATATGTCTGGCACTCCAAACCAAACACATGGAATATTTCAATGTGGTCATCATGCGTGCAGATGTTGAATGGAACTGTAGACTGGAAATACATTTATGTTTTCAACCACTAAAGAGACTTTCAATATATGTTCACATTTAACATGCAGCTCCACATGTGTGATATATCTGATCACATGCTAATGTGGCCAACAGTATGTGGGGCGCACAACGACTAAATTGTCCAAACATGCAACTAATCATAAATTTCAGATTTAAAAACAAATGTTTAATACACAGCTTATCCCGTCATTTTGCCAAGGTCTATACATACGAAGCTCAAATATCTAAAATACAACCACTTGAGCAGATAAAACAAGGCATCTGAAACAGTCTTAATAGATTGTGAGATGTTTTGGATTTACAGGTTAAACACCTTACACCCGTACGGACTTAATGAGGCCCAAGAACTTTTTCAAGAATGATTTTAGTCTCATTCTATTCGGAAACAGCATAATACAAGTAACTCTTCTGAAAACATTAGGAATCCTCTGTCTTTATAATAGCCCCTAGAATAGTACAGCTTCTAAATTAGCCAACAGGCTACGGATATATTGTCCTTATTAATAATCACCTCTTCACAATAGCAAAGTCTTAGTTTAATTATATTTGCCAAAAGTAAATTATTGCCCCTCACAATAATAAAGTTCTTGTATCAAATTAGAAATAATAAAATCTACCTGTGAGCTTTGGTGATCTTGTGGAGACTTCATGGTAATTCAGGGTCACCCGTGATTCGAGTGTAGTCCACAGCCCAAGAGAGTCTCTGAGGATGAATATTGAATATCCAGCTGCTAAATACAGGAGCATCATAGAGGCTTTATAATAAGTCCAAGTTGTATGTGATCCGCATAGAGTTCTTTGCCTGTAAAAATAAAAATATGTGGGGAGGAGTTCCATGGTCGGATGTCAATAATGTAAAGTTTCCCATAATTCGGATAAAGCTCATAAAAATATATGAGCAGAAAATCCGTAGGCAGATGTCAACTTTAATAAAATATAAAACAAAATAATATTTGTGTACCTGTAATCTATCAAGATTATGGCACGACAAATATAAAAATAACTAGGTACCAGTTGATATAAAAGGTTGGTAAGTAAAATAAGAATGCTTGGACTGGGGGAAAATGCTTGCAAGTGGTTACTGTTTCAGTGATAGAAAACAAAGGGTGGTGATTAATGGTACATACTCAGACTTGATCCCTGTTACTAGTGAACACAGGGTTGAGTATTGGGCCCTATCCTCTTTAATATTTTCATTAATGATCTTACACATGAATTGCACAGTAGAATATACATCTTTGCAGATGATACTAAGCTCTGTAAAGTAATCAACACAATGGTGGATAATGTGTTTTTACAAAGGGATCTGGATAAGTTGGAGGCCTGGGCAGAGAAGTGGCAGATGAGGTTTAACACAGATAAATGCAAGGTTATGCACATGGGGAGGAAAAATCCATTACATGATTACATGTTAAACGTAAAAACGCTGGGTAAAAGTGACATGAAGATGGACTTGGGAATCCTGGTGGACAGTAAACTTAATTGTACCAGCCAGTGTCAGACAGCAGCTGCCAAGGCAAACATGATTATGGGGTGTATTAAATGGGGCATAGATGCATTCATTCAGAATCTATAAATATATATTATATATATATATATATATATATATATATATATATATTTATATATATATATATATATATATATATATATATATATATATATATATATATTATATAATATATATTACATGTACAGGAAAGACATTGTAGAGCTTGAACAGGTTCAAAGGCAGGTAACAAAAATAATAAAAGGACTTGGTGGACTGCAATACACAGAAAGATTAGCAAGATTAAGGTTATTTAGTTTAGAGAAAAAACGGCTTCGGCGGGCATAATAAATACGTATAAATATATTAAAGGTCAATATAGAAATCTCTCTCAAGATCTATTTATACTCAGGATTGTATCTAGAACAAGGGGGCATCTTCTACATCTTGCGGAAAGAAAGGGCCACATGTATGAAAACTGTCTTGGTCTAAAACTCACTTTGTTGCCCATAGCAACCAATCAGAGCACTCCTTTAATTCCATATAGTGCTCTGAAAAAATTAGAGGGGCACTTGGATTGGTTGTTATCGGCAACAAAGTGAGCTTTAGACCTAAACATTTTCGTACATGTGGCCCAATGTCTCTACATAAACATAGAAAGGGATTATTTACTGTAAGAGCAGTGAGACTGTGGAATTCTCTGCCAGAGAAACTTGTCATGGTGAATTCACTAACATAATTCAAAAAGGGTCTGGATGCATTTCTGGAGCATAATAATACAACAAGTTATAGTGACTAGGATTCTGGAGAGGGGACGTTGATCCAGGGATTCTTTCTGATTGCCAGTTTGGAGTCGGGAAAGAATTTGTCCCTAAAATGAGGACAATTGGCTCCTACCTCATGGGGGATTTTGTCTTCCTTTAGCACAACAGGCTGAACTGGATGGATGTCTGTCTTTTTTGGGCCTTACAAACTATGTAATTATGTAAATATGTTTTATGTTTAATATTGTACAGTCACTTTGTCACCCATTTATTGCACCAGGCGTTTTGCGCTTGTCTCTGTTCTTATTTGTTTTACAGTACATTGCACAAGTGTACGACACAAGTGCATTGAAACTTCAAATATATCAGAAAGAATCACTGGATCAATATGTCCTCTCTCCAAAACCTAGTCTCTATAACCTGTAGTATTGATGAGTCCACCATCATAAGCTCTTGTGTCAATGAGTTCCATAGTCTTGCTACTCTTACAGTAAAGAATCCCCATCTGTGATTATGTCTGTGCAGAAAGCGCAGCTGTACATCAATTGTACAGTGCTTTGGGGGAGAGCTGACAGCGATAGCTGATCTCTCCATTGAGAAGATATATACAGTGCTCAAAGACTGATGTATGTACAGATTAGCAGGAAGTCTAATGGCGCAGTGGTTACAGATGCTACTGGGTTTGATCAGACACAGGGGGTTGCTTCTCCTTGAATTTCCACTGTAAGTGTGACTAATATATCAGCCATAGTTACAGGAAAATCTGGAAAAAAAAACTTGTGTAAAAATGCCTTCCAAAACGTCTTTTTCTGACCTTAAGGAGGCACAATAAAATAAAGTAATAAAAAAACCACACAAATGCAAAATAAAATATTATTTTAAAAAAACAGCCCAAACCACAACTTTTAGCCCAGTCCCCGACAACCCTAAAACTTTATATCACCTATATATGTGTTTATGATAAAAAAAAGTGACACAATTACAAAACTTATTTTACCCACACTTTTGCTGTAAAAAAGATATATTTTTTTAATATATTTTCCCTACTTTATTTTTATTCAATTTTTATGCTAGATTTGTTTTTTTTATAAAGACTAACATATAGAAAAAAGTAGAATAACAGAGTGTGAGCAAGCGTTATAGCGTTCAAACCTGCGTGTACTACGGAAAAGGAAAATGTGCCCACTCAGGAAGGGGGGTAAACGGCCCGGCCAGGAACTGATTAACAAACCAGCTAATTTCTGTACTATACAGAAGATAAACTTGTAATCTGTCTCTACTACTGTGAGATTAAAACAAAGAAGTGAGATAAGAGGAAAGGGAGATGATATGTTGTAATATGTATAATACTACAAGTTACCAAACAGAATCAAGTAGAAATTAAGGGCTATGCCAGGCTAAAGAAAAGCACACCATCTTCATTCAGAATCTATATATTTATACATATATATATATATATATATATATATATATATATATATTATATATATATATATATATATATATATATATATATATATATATATATATATATATATATATAGTATCTCACAAAAGTGAGTACACCCCTCACATTTGTGTATACACTCACCGGCCACTTTATTAGGTACACCTGTCCAACTGCTCGTTAACACTTAATTTCTAATCAGCCAATCACATGGCGGCAACTCAGTGCATTTAGGCATGTAGACATGGTCAAGACAATCTCCTGCAGTTCAAACCGAGCATCAGTATGGGGAAGAAAGGTGATTTGAGTGCCTTTGAACATTGCATGGTTGTTGGTGCCAGAAGGGCTGGTCTGAGTATTTCAGAAACTGCTGATCTCCTGGGATTTTCACGCACAACCATCTCTAGGGTTTACAGAGAATGGTCCGAAAAAAGAAAAAAACATCCAGTGAGCGGCAGTCCTGTGGGCGGAAATGCCTTGTTGATGCCAGAGGTCAAAGGAGAATGGGCAGACTGGTTCGAGCTGATAGAAAGGCAACAGTGACTCAAATAGCCACCCGTTACAACCAAGGTAGGCAGAAGAGCATCTCTGAACGCACAGTACGGCGAACTTTGAGGCAGATGGGCTACAGCAGCAGAAGACCACACCGGGTGCCACTCCTTTCAGCTAAGAACAGGAAACTGAGGCTCCAATTTGCCCAAGCTCATCGAAATTGGACAGTAGAAGATTGGAAAAACGTTGCCTGGTCTGATGAGTCTCGATTTCTGCTGCGACATTCGGATGGTAGGGTCAGAATTTGGCGTCAACAACATGAAAGCATGGATCCATCCTGCCTTGTATCAACGGTTCAGGCTGGTGGTGGTGGGTGTCATGGTGTGGAGAATATTTTCTTGGCACTCTTTGGGCCCCTTGGTACCAATTGAGCATCGTTGCAACACCTTGTTGAATCTATGCCACAAGAATTGAGGCAGTTCTGAAGGCAAAAGGGGGTCCAACCCGTTACTAGCATGGTGTACCTAATAAAGTGGCCGGTGAGTGTATATTGTATTATATATTTTCATGGGACTACACTGAAGATATGGCACTTTGATACAATGTAGTCAGTGTACAGCTTGCATAACAGTAAAAATTTGGACTGCCCTCAAAATAACTCAACAAACAACCATGGAAAAATTGTGCCCAAATTTCAATATTTTCTGTGGCCAACATTATTTTCCAGCACTGCCTTAACTCTGTTGGGTATGGAATACATTAGATTTTCGCAGGTTGCAGCCACTGGAGTCCTCTTTCACAAACTCATGATCACGGAGCTGGTGTATGTTAAAAACCTTTCGTTCCTCTACCTTCTCTTTGAGTGTGGCCCACAGATGCTCAATAGTGTTTATGTCTGGAGACATGCATGGCAAGTCCAGCACCTTTATCCTAATTTTCTTTAGAAAACCTATAATTTTGTATATAAATAATGAAAATAAACCAACGTTGGTAAATACACTATAGATAATACCAAAAACAAACAAACGCAGGCATTTTGTTAAAATGTTTTAATATTTATTGATGCATAATTAAAAATAGACTATGCAAAATAATACATCATATCTAATGATGCTAAAAAATCTTAATACCCAATATGGTACACAAAAACCCCAAGACCAGTGTATGCATGATTTATAATAGGATATTTATAGCATAAAGTATGATTTATAATGCACCCATAATAAACTCCTATAAACTCCTATAAATATACAAAAAATGTATGAAGTATATACTTAACCAGATAAGTCTGGAACCAATCGACTGGGGACCGTGCACCCTGACGCAGGTTTCGCTTGCACTTGAGAAAGGCGAATTTATTATGGATGCATTCTAAATCATGCTTTATTCTCTAAGGGCGATATGTATGAACGGGCTTTACGCCTGTTTTTTTGGCGTATACTGCGCCTCCCGGCCCGAATCCCCCTGTCGGACGCAGGGATGCGGTGTTAGGCGCAGCGTTCGCCACTTTCAGCTGCGCCCCGCATGAAGGGGCGGGCAATGGGCGCGGTGTGGGCGCGGTGTAGGCGTTCCGGGGCGGGACGCGGCGCGCTCGAAAACCCCGAGGCATGTACGATCGCGAGTCGGCAAAGCGAGGTGCAGTGCAGCGCTCGGCAGCTCCGACAGGCAGACCTAGTTTATTTTGGTCTAAATGCTCCGGCGGCGGCGAAGTGAAGCAGGATCGGAACATGCGAAGAAGCAGATAGAAGATCGCAACAGAAATCTTGGTGCTCCGCTCCGTGCAGCAGAAGTATGATTCCGAAAAAATCGCCTTTATAAAGGCGGAAAACATTGTCAGAAAAGAGCTGAACCTCAAAAATAAACATAATAAAAAAAAAATCACTTTCCAAAAATCTAGAATGGCGCAATATCAAGAAATCGGATATTGGAAATTGCCGGGAAATACAGTAATTCAAATTCTGAAAGCTATTCTCATTGGTCGGCATAAACCGGCCAATCAGAATAGGAGCGACAGTGAACCATTAAAACCTATGGAGAACAATTGACCAATCAGAATCAACGGCGGGACAGTTCAAAATACAGTAATAATGCAGAAAAGAGCTGATTGGTTGAGCTAGCGGGGGCTTGGCTATCTCAGCCAATCAGAATAGGAGCGACAAAGACCCATTATATCCTCTGGAGAAGTTTGGACCAATCAAAATCACCGGCGGGATAGTTCAAAATACAGTAAAAATGCAAAAAAGAGCTGATTGGCTGAGCTAGCGGGGGCTTGGCTAGCTCGGCCAATCAGAATAGGAGCGACAAAGTCCCATTATATCCTATGGATAAGTTTGGCCCCAATCAGAATCAAAGGCGGGACAGTTCAAAATACAGTAAAAAGACAGAAAAGAGCTGATTGGCTGAGCTAGCGGGGGCTTGGCTATCCCACCCAATCAGAGCGCGAGCTACTTCTCCCATTGTAGTCTATGGAGAGATCGGCGCAATGCAATCTCGGCTCTCAGCGCCGAATAAAATCAATAAAATAAAAATCATTTTTATTAAGTGTAAATCATTAAAGCGCTGTTTTCAGATAAAGCACTGAAACCTTCTCTAAAAATAAATCAGTTAAAACCCCGAACAACGCGTTTGTCGCCGAGACCGGCGCTACATAGGGAATTGCAATAGAGAGAATTGCCGGAAAATACAGTAATTCAAATTGTTTTAAGATCTTCTGATTGGTCGGCATAAGAGCATTTTGAACTGTCCCGCCTTTGAATATGATTGGTCAATATTTCTCCATAGGTTATAATGGGCCACTGTCGCTCCTATTCTGATTGTTCATAACTTCTCCATAGGATATAATGGGCCACTGTCGCTCCTATTATGATTGGCTGGCTTCTGCTGACCAATGAGAATAGCTTACACAATTTGAATTACTGAAATTTCCCGGCAATCTCTCTATTGAAAATTCCTTATGTAGCACCGGTCTCGGCGACAAAGGGGTTTTTTCGGGATTTAATTGATTTATATTTATAGAAGGTTTCAGCTCTTTTTCTGAGAATATTGTACACCTAATAAAAATGATTTTTTTATTCATACTCCATGCCGCACAGCGCTGAGAGCCGAGATTGCATTGCGCCGATCGCTCCATAGACTACAATGGGACAAGTAGCTCGCGTTCTGATTGGCCGAGATAGCCAAGCCCCCGCTAGCTCAACCAATCAGCTCTGTTCTGCATTTTTACTGTATTTTGAACTGTCCCGCCTTTGAATTTGATTGGTCAATAGTTCTCCATAGGGTTTTAACGGGGCTCTGGGCGCTCCTATTCGGATTGGTCAATAGTTCTCCATAGGATAAAAATGGGTCTCTGTCCCCTCCTATTCTGATTGGCTGGGATAGCCAAGCCCCCGCTAGCTTAACCAATCAAACTCTTTTCTGCATTTTTACTGTATTTTGAACTATCCCCAAACCCTTTTATTTTGAAATTTGGGTTTAAACTTCTCCAAGGCTAGAAAGGGTCTTTGTCGCTCCTATTTTGATTGGCCGAGATAGCCAAGCCCTCGCTAGCTCAGGGCCCAAACAGCTTTTTCCCGCATTTTTTACTGTTTTTTTGAACTGTCCCGCTTTTTGATTCTGATTGGTCAATAGTTCTCCATAGGTTTTAATGGTTCACTGTCGCTCAAATTCTGATTGGCTGGGATAGCCAAGCCCCCGCTAGCTTAACCAATCAGCTCTTTTCTGCATTTTTACTGTATTTTGAACTATCCCGCCTTTGATTTTGATTGGTTCAATCTTCTCCATAGGCTAGAATGGGTCTTTGTCGCTCCTATTCTGATTGGCCGAGATAGCCAAGCCCCCGCTAGCTCAGCCAATCAGCTTTTTTCTGCATTTTTACTGTATTTTGAACTGTCCCGCTTTTGATTCTGATTTGGTTATAAATTCTCCATAGGGTTTTAATGGTTCACTGTCGCTCCTATTCTGATTTGGCCGGTTTCTGCCGACCCAAAGAGAATAGCTTTCAGAATTTGAATTAATGTATTTCCCGGCAATTTCCATATCCTAAATTCTTGAATTAGGATATTGGAAAGTGATTTGTTTTATTTTATTTTTATTTTTGAGGTTTGAGCTCCTTTTTTTGAGAATGTTGAACGCCTTTATAAAGGCGATTTTTGATTCATACTCCGCACCGACATGTGGAATGATTTCTCGCTGTTTTCCAGCCTGTCTCGCATTGGAACAGATTTTCGGCGCAGCCCCGCACTTTTCCCCGCATGTATGAGTGTGCTATCTCCGGCGGCGAATCTCAGGCGCAGCGCCGCACTGCGCCAAAGTCCCCGCACTGCGCCCCACACACTGGCAAGGCGCGGCGGACTTTTCCCCGCATGTATGAGTGCACTACCTCGGGCGGCGAATCCTAGGCGCAGCACCGCACTGCGCCTAAGTCCCGCACTGCGCCTCACACACTGGCGAGGTGCGGCGGACTTTACACCGCATGTATGAGCGCGCCCCGGCCCCGACATAAATTAGGCGCAGATTTCGCCGGAAAACTGGCGGAAAAGCGCGCCCCGACCCGGCGAGCTTCATACATGTCGCCCTAAATATCCTATTATAATCATGTTTCCATACACTGGTCCTGGGGTTTTTGTTTATTTGTTTAGATATTTGTTATTTTGTATAGTCTTTTTTTAATTCTGTATCAACTAAAAATGTTTTGTTGCTTAGTTTTTGGTATTTTCTTTAGCAAGGCAGGGGTCATCTTGGAGATGTATTTGGGGTCTTTATTGTGTTGGAATACTGCCCTGTGGCCCAGTTTTCAAATGGAGGAGATCATGCTCTGCTTCAGTATGTCACAGTACGTGCTGGCATTCATGGTACCCGTAATGAACTGTATCTCCCTACAAACGGCAGCACTCATGCAGGCCCACATCTTGACACTAACACCACAATGCTTGACAGTAGGCCAGACACACTTCTCTTTGTACTCTTCACCTGGTTGCCGCTCCACACGTTTGACACCATCTGAACTAAATAAGTTCATCTTGGTCTCATCAGACCACAAGACACGTTTCCAGTAATCCATGTCCGTAGTCTGCTTGTCTTCAGTAATTTTTTTGCGGGTTTTCTTGTGCATCATTTTTAGAAGAAGCTTTTTTTTGATGTGGTATATGGTCTGGGCACTGACAGGTTGTCTCCACCTCCACCCTTTAATTTCTGCAGAAATGGTGGCAACACTCATACAGTGAAGGAAATAATTATTTAATCCTTTGCTAATTGTGTAAACAGTTGTGTGTGAATATTCTATAATTTTAAGGGTAAGTTAATTTTAACATTGAGAGATAGAATATCCAAAATAAAATCCAGAAAACCACATTGTATAAATCATATACATTTATTTGTATTTTGCTGAGAGAAATAAGTATTTGATCCCCTAACAACCATTAAGAGTTCTGGCTCCTACAGACCAATTAGACGCTCCTAACCAACTGGTTACCTGCATTAAAGGCAGCTGTCTTAAATAGTCACCTTCATAAAAGACCTGTCCACAGACTCAATCAGTCAGACTCTAATCTTTACAACATGGGAAAGCCCAAAAAGAGTTTCTAAGGATTTTCTGGGACAAGATTTTAGCCCTTTCAAAAAGTTTGGAAGGGGCCTAAAAAAACCATAAGTAAAAACGCTGGGGGAAAAGGAAAGAAAACTGTTGGTGAAAAAAAAAAAGAAATTGGAAGAAATCAAAATGACGTCAATCGCCTTTTGATTTTGGGGAAAACCAAACCCAAAATTTTCTTTCTCGGGGGGTATCTTGATTTGAGGAAAGGGGGAGGGATCAGCCTAAAACTACATGGAAGGAAAACCTTTTTTTTTTAAGGGGGGGGGGGGTTTAATCCCCGGGCCCAAGCGGGGGCCACAGTCCCCAAAAAAACCTTTTGGTAACCCACATTACATCGTAAGGGTTTTAAAAAGGGCCTGCAGTGCCCAAAAGGGTTTGCCCCTCCCTCTAAAAGGCCCCTTGTGTAGGCCCACCCTGAAGTTTGCCAATGAACACCTGAATTTTTTGGGTGGGGTGATTGGGAAAAGGTGCGTGGTCTTATGAGACAAAAATTTGCTCGGGGGGAATTTAAAATAAACTCACATGTTTGGGGAAGAAAATGCCCCTTTAAAACCCCAAACCCCAACCAACCCCCCCAATTTTTGCGGAGGGGGGAAAAAAATTTGTTTTGGGGGGGGTTTTCTCTGCAAAGGCCACAGGACTACTTCAGGGCTCAGTGGGAAATGAAGGGGAGCCAGGGTCCCGGGAAAAATTTCTGTTGACAACCTCCTTCCCTCCCCCAGGACATTAAAAAATTCCCATGGAGGGGGGCCCCCCCTTATTTTTTCCCAACCCTTTAAATCCCAAAAGAAAATTATGGAGGGAGTTGAAGTTCCAGTTTTCAAGTGACAGTTTTCAAAATTTTAAATTGTTTAAGGATGATTGCAAAGAGGAGTGGCCCCAAAATTCCCCCTACATGTTCGCAAATCTTATCATAAAAACTAAAAAAAACGCCCTGACTTTTTGTGTTTCCCCAAAAGGGGGTTTTGCCACCAAGTTTTAAGTCTTGTTTTCCGGGGGGGACCCAAATACTTATTTTTCACTGAAAAATAAAAAACTAAATTTATATAATTTATAAAATGTTACATGGGTTAGTTGGGAAAGGTTTAAAAAGACAAGTTCCAAAAAGTTCAACCAAGGGTGGGGGAAAATGTGGGTGAAGGGAGAGAAAACTTAAAAATTAAGCACACCCTCACCCGGGTTAATGCCCGGGGAACCCCCAAAAGGCAAAAACCCAAATCTGTTTCCAGTGGGGGGACCCTATTTTGCCCCCGACCTACAGCACCCAGGATCAAGAATTTTACAAAAGCTACAAAAACAAAATTAATATTTTTTTATTTCCAAGAAGGTATCTGCATTTCCTGCGGTGACCAGCTCCTCGGGCGGGCTATTCCACAAAATTCACATTTCCCTTACAATGAAGAACGCTCCCCCTCCTTGGAGATTGAATCCTTTTATCCTAGTGAAGGGAAATGCCCCCCATGTCTTTTGGGGGAGCTTTTTTTAAAAAATTTTTTTTCCCCCAAATACTTTTTTTTGGGGACCTTTTTACAAAATTTTTTAAAATTTAATCATGTCCCCCCAAAGCCGTATTTTTTTAAAGGGAAAAAAATAATTAAAATTCACTAACCTTCCTCAAAAACTAAGATGCCCCCTTTCCCCTTTAAATAATTTTTGGTTTTGCTCGTCTTTGTACTCTCTTAGCCCATTACATCTCTTCTATAAACTGGGGCCCAAAACTAAACAGCATATTCTAAGTAAGGTCGCCCCAATGCTTTGTACAGCGGTAGAATTACACCCTTGTCCCGCAGTCCCCCCTCTTTTAAAATTAAAACCCCCAAATTTTACTTCCCTAGGGGCCTGTGGACATTGCTTCTGTTCTGTAGTTATGATTTTAAAAGAACGCCCAATTTTTCTCAACAAGCGATTCTCCAAGTTTTTCCCCCCCTAGGACTAGGGTTCCCCCTTTTGGGTTTATTTCTCCCCAAATTGCAAAAACCTTACATTTATCCACATTGGAAAACCCCACTTGCCAAGTGGGTGCCCCAAGCACTCATTTTGTCCAGGTCCCCCTTGCAATTTTTTTTAGTATCTTCCATTGAAATTTCACTATCCTGATAGGGTTGGTGTCATGTGCAAAAATTGAAAAAAGTGCTATTTATCCCTTCCCCTTTTCATTAATAAAAAAAATTAAAAAAGAGAGGACCCCAAAGCTGAGGGGCCCGCGGCATACCATTTTTTAAAAGGGGACCAAATCAGAGGGAGGATTCCCTTTTTACCCCACTCTCTGAGTAAAGTCCAACGCCAGTTTTTTAAAACCAAAATTTCATTAAATGTTATCTCTAACCCAATGGATTCTAATTTTCCTAACCAAAAACTTTTGGGGGGCAGTTTTCAAAAAGCCTTTTGGGAAAATCTAAAAAAAACAATATCCCAAAGCCGCCCCGCTATCCAGACTTTTTAAATCACCTCACTTCTGTCCTTTGGGGAAAACCCTTGGGTGGGGTTTTCCCAATTTAATTTTTGTATTTTGGGCAACATACTTTCCCGTATATATTTCCCCTTTGAGACCCTCTAACTTTTTTTCCCAAACAGATGTTAAATTTTTCTGGTTATAAAATTTCCTGGGCACAAAACTTTGGGCCCTTTTTTGGAAAGATGTTTAACCCACATTTTCCTTGCGCCAGTTTCCCGGGACTATAAACCCGTCACCAGGGAATCTCTAATAACATGTCAAAGGGGCCCCCCGGGGATAAAAGACTGAGCCTTTTTTTAAGAACTCTTTTGGTTTTATCAATCAGGACCCTTTGGGGCCGTTTTCACATTCAGTTTATTTAACTTGTCTTGGGCTTTTTTTTTTCCACTGAATTTAATTAATTATAGCAAATGTGTATTAAAAATAAATTTTTGAGTTTAATTTCGTTTTTGGGCCCTCGGGAAAAAAATCGGTCGATTGGGCGATAGTTTCCCCTCATCGACAAAAAAATCGAAAGTGAGCGGGCGATTATGGGGCGAGACCATTAAAGTCTATGGGGGGGCAACAAACCTTCCATTCTTTCACCCAAACCCGGGCTGGAGAAACTTTGGGAAATTTAAAATCCACAACAGTCAAATGGGGTTGGTAAATTTTGGCAACACACTTAAAGGGGTTTAAAAGCCACAGAAAAAAAAAAAAAAAAACATTCACTATCCCGTCTTTTTACCACAGATGACCCTTTTTTCCTGCGGGCCCACAAATAAAAAAGTGCCCGAAGGGAGTATGATTTTAACCATTCCCTCTTTTCTTGAACTGGACATTGAATTTTTCCCGTCAAAGGAAAAGCAGCATGAGCCCCAAAACCCGCATGACCCCCCCAAATTTTTTAAAGGGGGGGGGGAAAAAAAGGGGTCCCTTTTAACCCCCCTTTTAGTTGAACTGGACATTGACTTTACATGTCTGGGCCCCCAGCATGGGCCCCAAAACCCGCATGAAAACCCCCCCATTTAAAAAAAATGCTGGGAAAAAAAGATTTTTTCAAACCCCCATTTTAGTTGAAAGGGCATTGCTATACAGGGCCTGGGCCACACTGAGGCCCCCAAACCCCGCAAAGACCCCCAGATTCAAAAAATGACGGAAAAAAGGAGTCTTTCCAAAAACCATTTTAGTTTCATGGACAAAGCTATACCTGTCCCCGGGCCACAAACATGACCCCCAAAAACCCGCATGACCCCCACAAATTTTTAAAATGCCGGAAAAAGGTTTTTCAACCCCCCCATTTTTTGTTTTACTGGACATTGGGTTTATCTGTCCTGACCGCAAAATTTGGGCCATTAAACCTGTCTGACCCCCCCGAATTTTAAAAGTTCCAGGGGAAAAGGGGTTTTTTCAACCACCCTTTTAGTTTCATTTTGGGCATTGACTATATCTGTCCTTAACCCCAGAATGACCATTAAACCTGTCTGACCCCCAGATTAAAAAAAAATTGGGGAAAAAGGGGTCTTTCAACCACCCCTTTTAGTTTCACTGGACATTGATATAACTGTTTTGGGGGCTACGCATGAGCCCCCAAAACCCGCAAAGAACCCCCCCATTTAAAAAAATGCCGAAAAAGGAGTATTTTTAACCACCATTTTTGTTTTTATGGACATATTTCTGTCCCTGTTTCCCGGGTTTGCGCTTGCCCCCTCCGCATGATTGCGGGGCCAATTGAGCTTCACTTGGAAATTTCTGGTGGTTTTAAAGCTCCCGTTTTTCCCCTCGGTTTCCCTTTTTCTTGGCAAATTTTTTTTTTCTTATTTTTTCAACGTGCCCGGAGGAAATTGTCTTGTAAATTTGTTCTCTGTCCCCTGCTCCATACTCCTTTTCCTCCCGGGAAAACCCCACAAACTTGGGCGTTTTCCTTACCTTTCCCTTTTTACAATTCAGAGGAATTTTTTTACCAGCTATTTTGGACATGCAAGTTTTTTTTAGTAGTTTTTAAATTTTAGAAAAACCCCTTTTTAAAAAAGGTTGGGGAAACCCACCATGTCTTTGGGTTTTTTCCCTTTTTTTAAATTTTAAATTTAAAAGGGTTGTCCCCAATACAGGGGTTGATAGCTATGTTTTAAAAAACTTGCAAAAAAAAAAAAAAAAAAAAGTCATTTTTCAATTTTGTGTCTTTAACAGTGTCCTACCTATTTCCCGTTTCTGACAGCACCATCACCCCTTTAGCCACTCTTACAAATTTTGAAAACAAATGTCTGTTAGAAAGAAAATTTTTTTTTATAATTAGGACCTGTTGTAAGCTGCATTTTAAAGCAAAAAAGCCCCCAAAAAATTTAAACATACCATTTAAACCACTTTGGACAATTGGGTTTAAGAATAAAAATTTTTGTTGAAAAAAAAAATTTTTTTTTAATAGGCCCCCGGGAGTAAATTTCTGCAAAAAATTTTAAAGACTTGACCCAAAAAAAATTATAAAATGAATTTTCAAACCACTGTTAAAAATTGGGAGGGAAAAAAATGCCCCTTAGAAAGCCCCCATTTTGTTTTCCCCAAGGGGCCTTTATTTTTGCTGGGTTTTCACATTTTCATGACCCCAAAAAATTTTTAAATATGACTTCTCGCCCTATTAAAAATTTTTGGGGGGAGAAAAAGCCAATTTGAAGGCCCCCATTTCTGTTCCAAAAAAGGGCCTTTTTATTTCTGTATCTCACAGCTTATGACCCCAAAAAAAATTTTAAATATGACTTCTCAAACCACTATTAAAAATTGTGAAAGGAGAAAAAGCCCCATAGAACACCCCTTTTTTGTTCCCAAAAGGGCCATGATTATTGGGTTATCCCCAAAAACAACCCTGACCCCAAAAACCAATTTTACAATGCGAAAACTTCTAAAGAAAAAAAAGTGAGTAAATGGAATAAAAGTGTTTTCCAAAGAAACCTTTCTGTCTTTTACATTTTCCCCATACCAAAAACCCGCAAAAAAGAAAATGTTGGGAAAAGAGAATAAAAATTGCATTTAAAAAATGATCATTTTAAAAAAAAATTTTTTTAAAAGGGGCCATTTTTTTTTGAAGAGGGGGGGAAAGTTTTAATTTGACCGGCAAATAAACCCGGGGACCTCCCGGGAATTGGGGCCCCCAACATCCCTAAGGGTCCATGCCGATTCATTTTCCCTTTATGAAATCAAACGATCCCAATTTTCTGTGGAAAGCCCGGGGTGCCCTTTGTTTTTGTAATGGCTCCCCCAGCTGTTTTTTTAAGGTCCGCCCCCAGATATGACCCCTGGCTGCTGGGAGGAACCACCCCTATGGCCCTGACGAGCCACTCGGGGCCATTGTCCCCTTTTGGGGGTTCCCAGGGAAATTATTGGGCCCGGT